>JBBPOE010000096.1:0-57992 GCA_038091295.1 Tylopilus felleus | reverse complement strand
CTACGCAAGGACTAAAAATGTTGCCCCGGTCTGCATCTTGGCTTCCTCGTTGCAATGCTCTCACGAGAGTTGGGAGGGTATGTTTGCTAAAAAGGTTGGTCCATTGCTCAGTATACCGGTAGTGCCTAGAACCCCATGCGCTGCCTCCACGCCAATTGATCATGAGTAGATGAACAACTATTGATGTTTACAGGAGCCTGTCCTACGCATCAACATTACTTAATGACTCTCAAGTATTGTCAAGCCGCAGATAAAAACGCGGGCCCGTGTATGCCCCGACCGGCTAAATGGCACCTTGGCCAAGTACTTATGTTACCGTGACTCGAGGCATTGTTCATTGCCTCCCTGTGCAACATCATAGACCTCCTTTTATTACAGAAAATGACGCCTTCTGTTGTCCATGTAAAAGGTGTGTGCGATCTCTTCTCCGTGGAGTATACCATTTGTTAACAGTGCATCTAGCACTGGCACGTAATCGGTGACAGATCTGACTTCAAGTGACTTGTGAGTTCATTGTTGTTCCTTGCTCTGTATTTCATTTTTGGGTTTTACGCTGCGCCCGACGGACGAAATAGCTCTTGGTGGTTTCCAGCTCCTGATGAGAATCAAGAACTATGAGCCAAAACAGTTGCTTCCAAACGAGAAGTTGATGGTTAAATGTCTGTCCGAACTGTCGGGACAGCTTAGAATGGCCGTCGTTTTGTCAGAGTTCCGGTAAGCCATATTGTTAAAGCAGGTTCAAGAGTCTTACAGGATGTGGAACAGGCCCAACATCAGGATGGTGGACAGATTTGGCATCGGCCGAGTATTTGTTTGCTGGGGTGAGACAACCACATATCCATCCCTCTTGCTAACTGACATATACCTTGCGCAGATGCAGCCCAGTAAGTATACTAAGCTTCGTCTAACCTTACTTCCCAGCGTTCATAATCCGACTGCGGGTCAAAACGAGTGTCCAAGATGCTGTATGTATCTCCCTCTGATTGGCATACTCTCCATGGCTGCTACTACACGGCTGCTCGGGATATACGCTCATTTGTCGCGCGGATCTGCTTGAACTGATAAGAACGGTATAAAATCCACGCATTGGGTGACCGTGGAGGCTGGACCTTGCGATCGCGTTGCGAAGAAGAGCCTGAGCGACCCATCTAATAGAAGGATATCGATGACCAGGGGGTTTGGTAATGATAGAGATGGGGAAAGTAAGGGAGGGGGAGATGGGTTCGAGTGAGACGCGTCGATGAAGTAGAGCGGGAGAAAAGACAGGCGCTGTGCCAGGTGGAGTCCTCCGAGCGGTGTCAGGGGTCCTGGTGCAGTGGTTGGTGTCCCCGTAGGTCATTCGTGTGTTCTGTAGTCAACATCCATCCCAATGATCCCATCCTCTTCCACCGTGTCACCAGCGAGGGGTTGTTCCACTCGGCCCCTCTTCAGTGCTTGCTGATCCGTTTTTGTAGGTCATCGTAGGTCCACTTCCCCGTCAGCGCAAGGCCTTTCAATATCTCCTCCACACCGGACAAGCGATGACAAGACCACAACTCACCGAGGCCACCGCCATCGCGACGCGGAACTCCAAGTATGACACCTGCCACGGCGGTCAAAGCCTCCACCTCGCTGCTGCGCAATCCAGGTATTTTCCGAGGTCACAGCGCCGGCGGTCCTCGTGCGCTTGTCAAGTGTTATGCCCGCGGTCGCTGTCGTCGTTGCAACGCGGTGGTGGTTCGAGTCGTCAGTCTAGGCGCGTGTGGCGCCCGCCACGTAATTTTTACGCAAAGTCTTGGTTTTCCCTTGGTCGCTCTTCTGCAGCTCGTCTCTTCATTCCATCTTGTCAATCACAACAATTTTCCTTCGATCGTGTCCACTTCACCGGACAGTCTCCGCCGCCTACTACATGTGCGTATATCCACAGATATAACTAGATAAGAATGCAATGAACAAGTGCTCCACAGCAGCAGCGAATACGTGTCACCCGCAAAATCTAGAATGTTAGTTCCGGCGACGAGAAACCGCCGAGTTTCTCGATCTCTGTCTTGGTTGCCTTGTAGCGTTGCCCTGGTACAAGTTAGGAGTAGCACAATGTGCCAAGCAGTCGCAACATAGTACTACTAACTTTCCCCTTTGCCAACCTGTCCGCATCGCCCGTGTGTATTTGCGGTCGTGGCCGATCGGCTCGAAAGCAGTGCACTCCTAGTCATTTACCCGGCATGATGCCGACCAGATCAAAGGATCACGTCCTCATCAACATTAAGAAAAGGACTCGGTAAGATTACGAGGCCGCCCGGCAGATAACGCCGGCCATTAACAACTTAGCGTGCATATATATAAAGGTCCCTCACTTTGCGGCTGGTCGGTAGCATTGTAGACTTCAAACACCTCATCTGCGAGATTACACTATCATGACCACTTCTGTTGCACCTGTACTTGTAGTAAGTCTCTGACTCACGATCCATTCGATAACTCAAGGGCTAACGTGAACTTTGCATGGTGTCTTGATAGGTTGGTGCTGGGCCATCCGGGCTCGCCGCTGCTCTCACATTGTTGCAGAATGGTATCCCCGTTCGCATCATTGCCAAGGAACTCGAGTACAGACTCGGCCAACGCGGGAGCGGAATCCAGGTGAGCCTTGATGGAATGATCCACATGCTTGGCACACTGATAGATCACTGACGTATCGTTGTTTCCATAGGCCCGTGGCTTTGACGTATTCCACTTTCTCCGCGTATTCGAAATCCATCAGAGGGCTAGGACAATAGTCCCTATGCGGGAATACAAGCCTGGCACACTCGAGCCTGTTAAAACGTTCACCGTATTCCCTCACAACGACCCCACTCCCTCGATTCCTTATGTAAGCATACTTCATTCCTGCTGTTACGACGACTCATGATCATCGTGCATGTTCTGTAGAATAATGTAATGATACTCGGTCAACACGTGCTGGAAGGCATTTTACGATCTCACCTTGAAAAGTACGGTTGTTCCGTCGAGTTGGGAACGGAGCTCCAATCGTTTGAAGATGATGGAGAGCGTGTACTCGCAAAGTTGATCAAGACGAAGGACGGCGAAGAGATCTCTGAGACATTTGAGGCTTCATATCTTATCGGCGCCGATGGTGGCAAGGGTGTGTAACTCAACCACTCTTTCGTCCCACGCAATGAACCATGTCTCTTTGCCAGGTGTCACTCGGAAACAACTTGGCCTGTCATTCCTCGGCGAAACTACGCAAGATCATACCACTGTCATCGGGGATGTTTGCTTGGAAATCGAAGGACTCGACAGAAACGTTGGTACAACCTCTTTTCTACGAAACAGACTATTCCCTAACAATGCATTTAGCACTGGCACTGCTTCGGGGACAGATCGTCTGACTTGTGAGTTGATTTTCTGTTCGATCTTTTCTTCTGCACTGTATCTAACCTTCGGCAAGCGTTTGGCTTCGCACATCGGACGATATAGCTCCCGATGGCTTCCAGGTCATGATCACCATGAAAAACTATGAGCCAAAGCAGCTTATCGCAGACCCCACGTTGATTGTCAGGTGCATATCTGAACTCACCGGACAAGAAGTCCACCTTAGGAAGGTTGTCGTTCTTGCAGAGTACCGGTAAGTCAGATTATCATTATCGAGGCAGGTTCACGGATCTTCACGACTTTGGACAGGCCCAACATCAGGATGGTCGACAAATTTGGCATCGGCCGAGTGTTTGTTGCTGGGGGTGAGACAACCATATATCCTTTACTTGCGCTCGCTCATATATGCATGTATTGTGCAGATGCAGCCCAGTATGTCAATCAAACTGTTTGACAGGCTTCGCCTAACTTTGCTTCTCAGCGTTCACAGTCCAGCGGGCGGTCAAGGTCTAAATTCGGGTGTCCAAGATTCTGTACGTGCCTCTGAATGGCATGGTTTCCATGACTGATACAGTTGTTTCGACAGTTCAACCTGGCATGGAAACTTTCCCTAGTCTACAAGGGTCTCGCTCCAGTCACGCTGCTCGATTCCTACACCACAGAACGTCTCCCCGTCATCGCTGAAATGCTCAACATCACCACCGGAATCTTCAACCAGGTCCGTTCATCAGTGTCACTCGAGGCCGGCATGACCGGCATGATGCGCCAAAAGAGGACGAACATGCTTGGTGTGAACTACCGATCGAGCCCGATCGTGCTGGACGAGTTCACCCAAGCCGAGCCTGTGAGTGCCTACGGGCTGTTGGAGGAGGGGGTGTTGGTGGCAGGAGATAGGGCCCCGGATGCGCCAGAGTTGGGGCTGGTCGCTGCGCAGGCGACCCACGGAGCAGAGACGGAGACGAGGCTATTTGATGTGTTCTGCCCGGTCTATCACACCGTGCTGCTGTTCGCTCCGGATGCGGCGGCATCGGCGGACGTTCTCGAGGTGTTGAAGAGGTATCCTGGGGATGTTATTCGACCGGTGATCGTCCTTCAACAAGGTTCTGAGGTGACCGCTGGAGCACAGGCAGACGTTATCATCGACCGGGGTGGACATGCTTATCGGGGGTACTTGGCGGTGAAGGGAGAGAGGATGGTCGTGGTGAGACCTGATGGTGTCGTTGGCGCCATGGTACGCGGCGCCGAGGGGGTGGGGGCATACTTTGCGAAAATTTTTGTCTAGACGCATGAATACTTTCCTGCGTAGTCGGTACCATACCAACTTATTCCGATTTTTTAGATAGTGAGCAAATGGGTTGTTATAAATATGTACGTGTATAGGCTTTGAAACTCTGGTCTCATGGGACACTGCGTGGTATGTGAGAAGCCGCAGTGGACCTGGGGCCAAACCCCATAGTGAACTCGATCCACCATCTGCACAATTTAAAAACATTCAAGCCTCGTTCCCAGTTAGTGCGGTATGAGTGGGAAATTCTAAGCCGTAGGTGTATTTACGTCCATACCTTTTTTCGGAACTCGTCTCTGAGAGACAGTTATCAACCCGATTGTTGCCACGGAAATCTGGGGAGGGGATGTCCGAGTCGCTCTCCCATATTGCACCGCAAAATGCCGCATGATATTGACAGCTGAAAGATGTTAGAAAGCATCCTTTGTATTGCGAGTGCGGTGCGGGTTACAGTGTATCACAAAACCTGAAACCAGAAAGTTCGACCGGTCACCGAATGTTGCACAGCATTTTGAGAAGCTGTGCCAACTATTCACAGCCTATAGAATATGCTGTTCAACGAGTTCTTCATATCTGCCAAAGAATGCATCACGCACTCGAGATAGATGAGATCATTTTGAATATCTTTGCTTACGGTTGTTCAACTAATTTGCACAGACCCGCCTGCGTTCTACCCGCCCTCGCCAGAACATGTCGCGCATTCAAAGAGCCAGCGCTGGATGTACTCTGGGAAGAACTTTACGACCTATCCCCACTTGCGCAATTTCTTCCAGAAGTACCTCATAATCTATCCCCAGATAAGGTAAGGTAGTTCCAATTATGCCTCTCGCTTTCTGATATCTCATTTTCTCCTGCAGCTGCTAACGGAGACCAAGTGGGATATCCTTCGCAGTTACACACGTCGCATTCGATCCATAGTAGGCTTCAAATGGATGCTTAACGAGAGATCCCTCCGAATACTTTCGAACCCTCCTACATCCGAGTCACTCTTCCCGAACCTCCGCCGTCTGCGTTGCGCATATGCAGCTAAATACACGAATCTATTGCGCCTTCCCTTCCCGTCCCTGGTTTCCCTCGAGTTCTACTTTCGGGATCTACAAACGTCCCAGGATGCACTCACGTCGTTCTCCGACTTCTCCCCAGATATCAAAAGAATTTCCCTCAAAACACTTCGCTCTCATGTCGCATCTACCAATATTGTCTCCCGTCGTATCTGCCAGTGGCGAAACCTCCAGACAATGAGTTGTCCTCTAATTTCTTTGGATGCGGACACTCTTTTTCACCTGTCTCGGATACCTGCGTTGACCCAGCTCTCCTTCTCATTACGTGCTACAGTGCGGGCTTCTCATTCACTCCTTTCCTTCTCCAACTTGCGCCATGTGACGTTACGATCCGAGTCATTGGAACATGTATCGCGGTTTCTCTGCCTCACTCGGCTCCCTGCTATCACGACCTTCGTTTCCATCAACCAAAACTGCCCTTCCAGACGGGAACTCTCCTCCTTCTTGGCCGGTGTCCGGGGTTCTATGACAGGCAACACCATCGAGACGCTACAGCTGTGTCAATCCTTGCATTGGGATGACATTCCTCGCTCGGAGGTTCTGATACTCGGCTTGGAAGAATTGCGGCCATGTATGAAGTTCACCAATCTCCGTCAAATAGACCTCCAAATCAAACGAGATGTGTATCTGACGGACAGTGATCTGCTCACGCTGGCAGCAGCATAGCCGCGCCTGGAGGACCTCTCCATAAACCGGACTCGGGGCTGGAACACGCAATCCGGGATGACACCAAATGGACTGTTGCAACTTCTCCAGATATGTCGGTCGCTCAGGTACATTGCCATGGTCCTCGACACGCGAGGTTATGATGAATTCCTTGGACTGCCAGAGAACCTCAGATTGGCGTACCAAGGCACGCTGATCATCTACGTGCTCGACTCGGTCATTGAGACAGAATCTGTGCCAGCCATCGCCGCATTCTTTGCTGCCATCGCACCTCATTCCTACTTTCCCGTCGGTATTTGGTATTGCGGAATCATGGAAAACCTCCCAGGATGGGAGGCACACGTGGAGCGTTGGAAGGATGTAAGTAGGCGAGTCGAGGACGCTGTCAAACGGCGTTATTGAGCCACTTTTCGGTATGTTCCCACCTTGAGGAGTCGAGTAACGTTCAAGTCATATTATTCAAACAGTGCCATCGTTCAGCGAGCTACGACGAAAAATCAGAGCGCATCAATCAGGCGAGAAGGCAGGATTTGTTGACCCGTAGTATCAGTAACATCCATTATTTATGAAGTAACCAGCCTATCGGGGTTGATCAACCCAATCCCATATCAATGTTGTACAACAATACTCCTTCACTGATGGTCATCATTTGAGTACGTCATCATCCCAACGTTCTTCGTCGCCCGCGGAGGGGTAATCCAGGAAAGCCCTATCAGTGTGGGTGAATTCTGATCCACAGCATGCTGCGATACCAGAAAAGAAAGTGGCGATGGCCGGAACAGATTTTTCTTCGATGACAGTCAAGCATATTAACCTCGACATCAGATGGGAACATCAACCCAAGAGCACCAGGCGCTTCACTTGGGGGCACTTCAGTATAACCTCTTGTATCGAAGCAGGGGGGTGATGCGACTGAGCGACGGACATGTCTGCCAAAGTCGTAGGAGCCCTCCCGGGGTGATACCATATGGCGAATTCCACCCGTGATTGTTATTTACCCTATAGAATCTATAGATTTCTGAACGCCAAGCATGGCCGCAAGTCTTCCAAACCAAGGTGGTTCTGACGAACAGTACTGATGTCGTTATATCACTGCTTTGGCCCCAGTTCCTCGATGGTATGACCAGCATTGAATCTCAGAAGACCGGTCCACATACGGTCGCCAACCACGGCCCGCAGATCCGTGAACAGGCATGCGAGAGGAACCGCCGACGTCTTCTTATTCCTCACTCCACCTTGTCAAGCACACGCAATCGTGATCCATGCGCAGTCACCCACCCGTTCATAGGCTGGGCTCGAACGCGCACACCCCCAGATACGTCGCTTGATTCCTGCTACTGCACAATATGCGCTGACCTACAGATAGCTGCTCAACCGTGACAACTGAGACTCGACGTAGCGTTGTGAGGTCTGACTGCCCTTTGGTATACATCATAAGTATGTGCAGTTCGTTTTCACTGCAGAGTCGGATAGACAGTTTCTTTGGCAACTTGAATACATACATATCATCGTCGAAAATGACAAAGATCGTTGCTCGAGAAGGTGGGATATGAACGAAGACAATGTATATACAGCGCTCGTCGACGTATCCACGCAATTCTTCAAGGTGGACAGCATGGTATTACTGTAACCATTCCCTTCCACCAGACTCTCGCCCAAAACGCTGACGATGGATCTCATAGAGCCGATCACGTACTTCATCCCAATATTACTCTGCATTTTGGTCCTAACATTGAACGACCATTTTAACTGTCGAGGGCAACGTTCTTGGGCCAGACGCATGCCAGCGTGAGCAGGTCGCTGTCTATCAGGCGTACGTTGTACCTGATACTTTACGGAGTTTGCTGAACGCCATGCATGGCCGCAAGTCTTCCAAACTGAGCACGACCAGCATTGGATGCCAGAAGACGAGAGAAGTAGGCTAGTTCCTGGAAAGACAGTTTTCAGCCCAGCAGTAAAAATCCGCGATAGCAGGCAGTCGTGTCCGGGAGTAGCCGTGAAACCGAGTCCAAGGATTTGGAACCTAATTTCAAGAGTTGCAAGTTGGAAAAGATAAGGGGTGAGTCGGAAGCTGGAACTATAGCGCTCAGCGCGAAGGTGAGCCAGACCAACGCAGGCATACGGGACAGATGTACGAGATCGCATATCCATATCCAAGGTGATTGAATGAGCAACCATACAACGAAGGTTTTGCCAATGGCACACATAATTTGGTTCAATCGTGTTGAAGCTGCTGAACGTGCTTTCGATGGGATGCATACAGAAGAAAAGACTCCTGACATTCGGGGAGAACTTGGGGAAGCTGATCGAATCCTGGATTAAACTTGACTTCTCGAATTGAGGGAAATCAGAGATGGGAGAGGCAGATTCAACAAAGCCGTGGTCCGAGTCGTTTTTCTGTATCGACAACTCAGATCACGGAGGTTCGGGAAGAGCGGCTCCGCGGCAAGGGTATTGTTGGTCTAGTCCACTTTGGAAGCTACGTATGGTTCGAATGCGATGTGTATAGCTTCGAAGGATATTCCACTCAGCCTCCATGAGCGGTCTGCTAAATGCATACTACATAGTTCTATGAAAGATGTCGAGCAAAGCGCGGCAAACACTCGGAACCATCTCACCTTGTTTGCTGAGGATAATAGATAGGAATACACCGCGCTAGCGGGGACGTATCGTCCACAGAACATGCAACGCTGGTTCTCTGAATGTACGACATGTTCTGGCCAGAGCGGCTAGGTTAGCACTGGCTTTTGCGCGATGATACGTGCTCAGAGCTGGCGAACAGCAGTAATGAAAGAATTTCTTCTATCTCGAGTGCGAAAGGGTGGGGATAGTAGCAATGAATCGAGTGTTTACTGTTCTAATGGCTGGTCAAATTTCCAGATAATCAATCCTCTGAGTTCGAAGGGAGTAAACGTGTCACAAACACACACACACAGGCTTACCATTCTTACGCTCTCGCTCGACATTGTTGGCCCGATCGAGGATGCATCACGCACTTCAGATAGACGAGATTCTCTTGAATATCTTTGCTCGCTTTTGCAGTGAAGCTTGCGCTCTACCCGCTCTGGCCAGAACGTGTCGTACATTCAAAGAACCAGCGCTAGATCTGCTCTGGGGGAAGTTGCACAGCCTAGCCCCTCTCGCGCAATGTCTCCCAGAAGCGTGTCTTGATCTCACATCCACAGATGAGGTAGGATGAATTCCAGTTTTCCTCGTACTTTGTTTGATAACAATGAGCATCTCTCACCTTTTCTCGCCATTCCACGACCCAGTATTCATTTAGCAGACCGCTTACTCCGCTCGAGTGGGATATCCTCCGAAACTATGCACGTCGCATCCGCCACTTAGTGGTCTTGAGATGCGCACTGGATGAGAAATCCCTCGAAATGCTTTCAAACCCTCCTACCACGGAGTTACTCTTTCCGAACCTCTGCTCTCTGCGTTGCCCATATACACCTGGCTCCTGGCATTTATTGCACCTTCCCTTCCCGTCCCTCACTTCCCTCTCCCTTTCCGTCCCAAAGCCACATACGTTCCACGATGTTCTTGCGTCGTTCTCCGAGTTCTCCCCAAATATCAAAAGGATTTCCCTGAAAGGGTATCAGTTCGATATCGCATTTAGCAAAAATATCTCTGGCCGTATCTGCCACTGGCGAAACCTTCAAACCGTATATTGTCCTCTAATTCCCTTGGACGCAGACGCTCTTTTGCATCTTTCTCGCATTCCTGCGTTGACCAAGCTCCACTTCTCGCCAAGTGCTACACTGCCAGGTTCTCGTTCACCTCTCACCTTTTCCAACTTGCACTACATCACATTACGATCCGAATCATTGGAGCAGATATCGCAGTTTCTCTGCCATATTCGGCTGCCTGCTATCACGAATCTCAACTCCATCCCTACAGACTGTCCTTCCAGACAGGAACTCTCCTCCTTTTTGATTGGTGTTCAGACTTCTATGGCAGGTAACACCATCAAGAGACTCCGGTTGAGACAGCCCTGGCATGCTCATCGGAAGGGTCTTATACTTGGTTTTGAAGACTTGCGGCCATATATGGGATTCCGCAATCTCCGTCGAATAGACCTCCAAATACAATGGAAGGTGCACCTGACAGAAAGCGACCTACTGACGTTGACTTCAGCATGGCCTCGCTTGGAAAAGTTCTACATAAACTCGCACGTGGGCTGGGGCACGCGAAGTGGGATCACGCCCAACGGACTGCTACAGCTTCTGCGGACATGTCGGTCACTCACCAACATTGCCCTTGTTATGGACACCCGTGGTTATACTGAATTCCTTGAACTCCCAGAAAGCCTCAGATTGAGGTCACGACACACGCTTGCCATCCATGTCCTCGACTCATACATTGAAGCAGAATCTGTGCCAGCCGTTGCCGCATTGTTTGCCGCTATCGCGCCTCGCACGGACTTTACCCTCAGTGCTTGGCATTCCCGGCTCATTACCGATCTCCAGGGATGGAAAGAGCATCAGGAGCTTTGGGATCAAGTATTTAGGCAGGCAAAGGATGTTGTCAGTCAGCGTTCCTGAACTACTTTTAAGTATGTGCCACTTTGATAAGTTTCAAAGATGACATTTAAGTCATGTCACTACAGGCACCGATGTCATCAGGGAGCCGTTGCTCAAGCGCTCTATGATGAGATGAATATTGACGATGACTTGTTCCAATTTCAAACCAGTGTAGGTCTGACAAGACAAGGCTCTCCTGTAGTTTATGTGTCGGCATGGAAGTGGTGTAGGACTACTAGGGTCGACATTTTTCTCGTTCCCTTGTTCTTCATGGCATCTCGCGAGCACGACTCGTCGATGCATACCTTATGGTCATGATTATGATGCTACCATGGTCCACATGTCAGCAATACCCAGCACTGTTGAACGTTGCATCCTTCAAGCTTCAGCTTCAAGAGCCATCTGCTCCGCTTTGTGTTCGGCAAGTTAGGTTCCTCGTCAAATGCCGCGGAGGTGTCACTGGTGACAACGCGGCTCGAAAGCGCTTAGCGCTCGCAAGGTTTGTCCTATTGATATTCATTCGCTTTCCTGCGTCTCTCACTGTGCCAGTGACATTATAAGTACTCTCACCTGACATGCGCATTGACCTCAAAGAATTCAGAGCCAATTCCGTCTCGTCCGAAAAGGGCAGCACGAAATCACCTATCTACTCAAAGCGAGCCATCCGATTAGCACGGGTCTCCAACGCGTCAAAAGTACTGGATGTCTTTGACTCAGAAACGCACTCCATCAAATTCATCGTCTTCCTTTCAGCACTGCAATTGTCGATGGGGTCAAACGTCATCCCTGTGGAGGTGGATCCAAGCAGGATAGTCTTGGCATACGTCTCATTCGAATTACTGACGCCAATCTGTTTCTCTCAGTCAGACTCCACATCTCGAGTTACTCCCAAAATACATGGAATATAACTCAGCTCGGCAATCGCGGGTCAGAATGTTTCATCCCAATCTCCGCCTTGATTGTATCGCAGTCATGCTCTTAAAAGAGTCAAGAGGGCTATGTTTCTTTTGCCAAAAAGGTTCGCTTCCGATCACTGGCACTGTGTTTGTTTTTGGCGCGGAGGCAATTTGTTCATTACCAGTATATTTCAAATGAATCCATCAATGCTGACAGGATCAAAGTATTGAACACCTCTTTACTATTACCAGGCTGCGCAGCAGAAAGCGGAATGGTCCAATGTCCGAGCTGCCTAAATTGTCCTTTGCGCAAGCACTTGATAGGATTACAATGCGGTGACTCGACGTCGTCGCTTTGCTACCAGTGCGCGACATCGTAGGCATCAAATCCCTCGGTAGTACCCCTCACTACCATGACGCCTTCTATTGCGCCTGTACTGGTGGTAAGTTTCTTGGAATGGCGATGCAATTGAGAAAGCTAATGTGGACTCTTGCATGGTGTTCTAGGCTGGTGGTGGGCCGTCTGGACTTGTAGCTGCACTCACGCTACTGCAGAACAACATCCCTGTTCGAATCATTACCAAGGAACCCGATTACAGACCCGGCCAGCGCGGTAGTGGCATTTCGGTGAGCCCTGTTGGGATGAGCCGCATGTTGAAGCACGCTGATAGATCGTTGTTGTTTCGATAGCCCCGTACCCTTGAGGTATTCCACTTTCTTCGCGCATTCGAGACCCTTCAGAGCGCTAGACCGGCACCCCCTGCACGAGAATACAAGCCTGGAACTCTGGAGCCTCGAAAGACCGTCGCAATGTTCCCCCACAACGACCCCACTCCCTCGATTCCTTATGTGAGTGTACTTCATTCCTACTGTTACAACGACTCAGCGTGCATGTTCTGTAGAATAACCTGAGGATGCTGGGTCAACACGTGCTGGAAGGCATTTTACGTTCCCATGTTGAAAAATATGGTTGTTCCGTCGAATTGGGGAACGGAACTCCAATCATTTGAGGATGATGGAGAGCGCGTACTCGCAAAACTGATCAAGAGAAAGGACGGCAAAGAGATCTCTGAAACCTTCGAGGCTTCATATCTTATCGGAGCGGATGGTGCCAAGGGTGTGTAACTCAACTAACTCTTTTGTTCCATTGCGACAATCAGCGATCTTTTGCCAGGCGTCACTCGGAAAGAGCTTGGATTGACATTCCTCGGCGAAACTAGGCAAGATTTCTCCTGTGTCCTTGGAGATCTCTGCCTGGAAATCGAGGGAGTCGACAGGAGTGTACGCACTGTCTCTTCCATCGAATATGCAATTCATTGACGACGCATCTAGCACTGGCACTTCTTTGGGGACAGATCATCAGACTTGTGGGTTCATTTGTCGACATTCTTTCTGCACCGTAACTGATTTTCGAGAAGTTTTATGCTTCGCCCAACAGACGAAGTAGCTCCTGATGGTTTCCAGTTCCTGATGTCTATGAAGAACTATGAGCCAAAACAGTTCCTCGCCGACGAGGAGTTGATGGTCAAATGCATGTCCGAACTAATGGGACACGAGTTCAGTATCAGAAAAATCGTCTTCCTGTCAGATTTCCGGTAAGCCATATTGTCGGGACAGACTGCAGACCTTTATATCTTGAGACAGGCCCAACATCAGGATGGTTGACAAGTTTGGCATTGGCCGAGTATTCGTCGCTGGGGGTGAGACGACCCCGTATCCTTCCCTCTCGTTCATTAACATATCCCTTTTGCAGACGCAGCCCAGTGAGCAAACTAGAATTTCCATACAGGCACTGTCTAACTTTCCTTCTCAGTGTTCATACTCCGGCTGGCGGTCAAGGTCTAAACACCGGTGTGCAAGATGCTGTATGTACTTCTGAGTTGCATACTCGCCATGGCTAATACCGTCGTTTCCATAGTTCAACCTGGCATGGAAAATCTCCCTAGTCTACAAGGGCCTGTCTCCAGTCACGCTGCTCGATTTCTACACCATAGAGCGTCTCCCCGTCATCGCTGAGATGCTCAACATCACCACCGGGACCTTCAACCAGATACGCTCAGAGTCAGCGATCGAGGATGTCATGAGACGCGACAAGAGGCTAAACATGCTCGGTGTGAATTACCGGTCGAGCCCCATCGTGCTGGACGAGTTCGCCCAACCTGAACATGTGAGTGCGTATGGGACGTTAGATGAAGGGATGTTGGTAGCGGGAGATAGGGCACCGGATGCACCGACGCTGGGGCTCGTCCTGGCTCAGGCCACTAGCGCAATGGAGACAGAGACGAGGCTGTTTGACGTGTTCTGCCCCGTCTACCACACCGCACTCGCGTTCGCTCTGGACGCGGCGTCGTCGACGGACGTCCTCGAGATGTTGAGAAGCTATCCTGGGGATGTTATTCGACCTGTCATCGTCCTTCCGCAAGGTTCTGCGGTCACGACTGGAGGGCAGGCGGACGTTCTCGTCGATCGGGGTGGGCATGCTTACCGAGCGTACTTGGCGGGAAAGGAAGCGAAGAGGGTGGTCGTGGTGAGACCCGATGGTGTCGTGGGTGCCATTGCGCACGGTGCAGAGGGGGTGAGGCAATACTTTTCCAAGATTTTTATCTAGAAACATTTGTACTAGGATGGCTTGAATCGAGTGTACATTTTTTGGCTAATGTCTGATCACGTGAGGGGGTCAATCATCCTTTGTATCTGTTCTAGCTTCTTCTCGGTATTGGTTGCTTCGTCAAATGTCCGCGTACGGTACAACGCGCAATCACGGTTCAGCGTTCGCGACGTCCGCCGCGATCACCCTTTTCCGACGTCTCTCATGGGAGGGGACCGTCCCGCTCGAGATACGCGTCGATCCCAAAGAACTTCCCGCGAATTCTGATCGTGGACTCGAATGCTACTACATCCAGGCACCGAGGGTCAGCTACCTGCCCTTGCTCATGCCAGAAATACGAAGATTCCTGATGGACATCGTCTTTGACGAGGCAGCTGGAAAATTGTTGAAGGAAGAGGACTGGTGGTTCGAGAGCGAAGAGGGTACTCTGCTCAAATGGTACGTGTCGTTTCTTTTCACCTATCACGCCAGCATATTCCTGCCACGGGACCCCTTCGTGTATTGGCTTTGTGGTTGTGGACGGTAACTCTGATGCGACGCGCGTTCTAGGCATTGGCCGATTGGTTTGATCTATGACAACCACATCATATCCGCTTCAATACGACCTAGCGCTCCTGCCTCGGGATCAGGGATGAACATACAGGTCTCACCATTGAAACTGATCCTCCACCTCGCCTCTCCGCCAACCGAAAAGCTTCTTTTACCACCCTCGGCCGAGTCCTGCAAACAAGCGTTCATGGGCCAATTGAAAGAGGCAGATTTCATTCGATGGGGCAACACCAAACGCATGACCAGTCTACGCAAGGCTGAACAAGACGGGATATGGGAGGGCATCAAAGAACGTGAGTGTTCTCGGTCGCCGGGGCCTTGTGCTCTAAAATGTGTTCGTCTTGGAGCTAGCTTGGCTGACTGATTTGGGCGATTATCGTCGATGACAACCGGCATCGACCCGTTCCAGATAACTTTGATGACTATTGGCGCGTCGCTTCCAAGATCGTACCCACGACGGCACCTACGAGGCCGAGCTCACCACCGCCCACTTCTGGTTCTGCGCATGCGCGCCCGGCTTCCACTGATCAACAAAGCACACCTGATCGCGATGGGGCATACAACGTTCGAAGTGTACCCGTTAGACTATACCTTCCCGACGGACCGGTCATCCAAGATCTCGTACCGCCATTACTAGAAGATGGTACGCGCTCCCTGTTTCAGTCTATACATATCCTCGGTTTTCTAATAGAAACACGTTTCCTTTTCACGCTCGCGCTATTCTAATGAAATACCAATGCCTAGGTACACACACGCTGTCACACTATTTATCGACACATCTTCCGCTCCTATTCCCGCCGCTATCATCGTCCAGTTCTGATCTTGCATACGCGCTGATCCAGGGAATCGTCGCACCTCCAGAGACGGAAATGGGTTGGCTTGGTGCATGTTTGGCAGGGGCGGACGGCTGGGTGAATATTTGTGTTGGCATTTCGCGGTAGAAGAGACCCATCGCTGGGAAAACGTCTTGATGCACTTACACTCTTCAATGCTCCATAGTTGCTCAGTTTTGACTTCTCTTCTTTTCCCATCCTCACTACTGCATTTACCTCAGTCCACTGTTTGTGTCATCTTCATCTTTTCACATGTTTTCGAGATGTTTAATGGATGACTTGAAGGGATACCTTAAACTGACTTCCCATCCTGCCTGGGGATACCCTGAGTTAATCGTACCCACGACAAAGTTCAAGCTGAATTGCCGATTTGCGTTAGCACGTCGTCTCCCCGGGTGGGAGAAAACGCACATGGGAGCATCCAAGTCCAGAAAGCCTATGCCATAATGTCCAGTCCCAATTTTCCCGCCGATCCTGGGGAACCCTCGGGAACACAACGGGAAGGAAGCGTGCGCCAACGCTAGCCGTTGTGAACCAGTGGCTGAATCAGATACCTGCGTGGGACACCATAAGCATTCAGCCTTCACACAGCACACCTGTATGCATCATGGAAAGAACAAAAAGAGAGAAGCGACTAGAAAAAGAACAGCGTCAGACGACCAGACTGTATTGATCAGTGACCAAATATGTCACGTACTCGATAAGCGACCACTTCTTTTCCATGCGCAACCCATGGGCATGGGGGCCCGTGTGTTCGTTCCGTCGGTCGCTCGGCAGGCGTCGGGCTTGGCCTTCGAGAATAACACGCACCCCATTGCCATCATCCCCAAAAAACCGAGTCAATGGGAACGGTGGGCTTTACCCATGAAGGCCATGACTCACTCCACCGACGTTCGTACAGCCATGCGAGACCCGGCGTGTTTCGCCCGTGCGCCGCGCGAGCCTGTCTCTCATGTCCGCGGGTCGTGAGTCGGGGTCGGGACGTGTGCGCGTCTCGACTCTGGTTTGAGGTCAGGAGAAAACGAGACGGAAGACGCGTTCGTCAATCCCCTTCCCCCCGACGCCGCCCGCCCAGACGACCGGACGTTATTGTATGAACTGCGACCGCGGCCCCGCCGTGTGTAAGGACAGATATCCGCCGCGGTGCCCCTGACGGGGTTGCCTTGCGACGAGCTCGGATAAAATACTCCCAGGTTTTCGTTTTAGCGTTCCTGTCTCGAGGACGATAACGGTTAAAAATGGGTGAGCGCTGCCACGCGTGAGACCGGTTCTCTTGCCTCACGAATCGTGGAGGATCGGAGCGAACGCTGTGGATTCGGACAGACCGGCCAAGGGCGATGGCGACGGCGAGGGTAAACCTGTGTAGTCGCTGAATCCACGCCCCGTGAAACTCTAATTTCCGTCTCTTCCGGAATCTCCCGATTCGTCGCTGATGAGGGGATTACAGAGTGCTCCTGGGTGGTCAGGGACTTGCTATGAACGGGTGCTTACCACGTTCAAGGCAGGCCCCCTTCGACTTGCATGACCGCTGGATGTCATATTGACAAAGACCAACATTTAATTCGGTTTGTCGAATACGTTGATCCGTTCGCCCCTCGGAGTGATAAAAATGCTAACTTCCAAGAAAATGCCCAGACGTATCCTGGACGGCAAAACACGCGTATGCAGGGTCATTCTGTCGCGGTGAAGACGGCCAGAAGGCACGAGAATGAATACGGCGTGGCCTGTTGTCCCGAGGAGACGCCCCAAGTATGCTGGAATAATGCAAAACAAAGTGCCTGGGAGTGACGGCTAAATGAGCTGGAAGCGGAATAGTTCCAAGTTGGCGATGTGAATGACTGGGCACCGAATAATAGGAAAAGTTGTGGAATCCACTCGCACGTGAGATGAAATAAATGACCTTGGTAGGGCACCCTGTTGAATAAAGAATTATCATTAGTTAAAAAATCTCCAAGATGAATTGCACGCCCACCAATTTACAAACCGGATCACAACGTCAGACAAACACAGTTAAATCAGGCTGTAGCACTCACGCAATGAAGGAGAGTGCCATACGTGCACACCTTGCTGCAAAGACATTGTCGTAACTGTGAGCTGGCACACAGGTGACGACAAAGTCAGTTCATCTTCCTGTACTGCATTTAGTTGTGAGAAGAACACGCCCAAGTAAGATGTAATCCAGGCTGTGGATCTCACTTTGAAACTCGGATCACAATGTGCTTACGTCTGATGATCAGAATGACGGAAAAGAAGAACGATGGCGATTCGGATGGGCCGCCGAGTCAGCATGCTGCACCAGAAGCTCATCACCAAGAAACAGAATAATAATCCTCGCCGCCCAGATATATTCCGAGGAGAACACGGGCAGCAGCAAGAACTTAGGGTCGCACAGAACCCGGATGAATGAACTTGCAATAATATTTGAACCGATCCGACGTGTGGCGCACGTATAAAGCTTGTCTTTGGCCGAGATGAAGTCTCTCCCTACGGGACGGGTCATATTTGCTGTGGCCCTGACGGAACGAAGGAATCGGAAGGTACAATCCGCGGAGGAAGTGTGATGAACCCTGTCACTGAGTGCATTGAACGTCCGAATAACAGCCACGCGACGTACTTACCGTTGGCATGTGGACGGAAATTTAAAAAGCGCAGCATAATGGCGCAATGATGATCTTCGACAGGGACGGACCCTGAGGTGAAACCCTGATGAGTCCCTGTGCCTCTCTCCACACGTTTGAATGTGGGTTGGGAGTGGATTGAAAGTGTGGTATTGTAAGGTTGCAACGATACGACACAAACTCGAGCGTCACCTTGCGTATTACACCACCGACAGATTGAACATGTACCGTATGGTGCAACCAAGGGCAATTTATTGAATGCCGAGACAGGTGAGGTAGACCGGCTATGGATCTACCGCATTGCCCCCTTGACCCTGCCAAGAACACTACTGTCAGCGGCATGTCATTGCAATGTTCCTTGTAGTAAGAAGCTTCAAGTTGCATCAGCGGTGAAGTCGGGGTGCGTGGGAAAATCACTGCTGGAGTGATGCCTTAGAAGTACTTGAACTCGTCGATGGTTCTGTCTCATTCTTGTCTGCAAGGAGATGTTCAACTTTCTCTGCAGGTAGTACTGATGGTGTCGTCTCTGGCATCGAATATCATTGTTTTTTGGTGCCACTTCCGGCAACTATTGTAGAGCCCGAGGGAAGTTACTCGAGTTTTTACTTGCCTATTGTCCTTGCTATTGTCCGTCTACATTGTAGACAGCTTCATCGATGCGTTTCAGCTTGCACAAGCGAAGGTGACTTCTGAATCACGTCAAGCCGTACGATGAAAGGAGCGCCCATCCTTTCCGCCGACATGCTGACGCTATCGGCAGTGGGTTATGAATGCATCCATTGAATGTTATCCAAGTTTACATGCAACAACATGATGTGCTGAAATGATTCTAGTGAATCTTCTTCCCACGTCGTGGTTGCTCGTAGGCTGATCTGAAGTATCTTCCATAGCAGGTATGTACTGCGAGGTGGCAGTCAATAAGGAGAGTCGGCGTTCCCGGGCAGTCCTCCGAATCGAACAAGAGAACAAACTGCCATCGCTTCAGGCTATCTTGAATCATCGTCTACGTCGTATGCTCGTTCGACTCGTCCAAGGGATCGGACCGACTCCCTTATCATATCGGAGGTCGGTCCTGAGTATCTTCAGGGGATAACCCCACAATCGAGATGTCGGAAACGCCAAACCTTGTCGCTCAAAACCATGCATCATCATCGCAAGGGACGGAACGACACCATGGTCCATTTGGAAGGTGGATTGTTGCACGCGGCAAAAGTAACTATAGGCAGTATAGTCTCGGCGCCTAAATGTGCAACTCTACGCGTTCTGCAATACCCGGTATGTACTTGACGACCCCAAACCTTTTCGGAACCGAATGTCGATCGATGGATATACTCAATACTCTTTGTGCAAACGATTCCCCAGCACCAGCCGGTCCACTATTGAGTAGAGTGCGTGTTGAACGATTCAAATTCTCGCAGATATTACTCTTCATTTTGAGTTGCATGTGGCGCAAGCCGCGCGACCTGTCTCTTCCTGACAAACAGGCGATTGTCCATTCCGATTTCCGGCTAGCATTTCCGCGGGATAGATGAAGTCTGAAGATTCGGAGTGAAGATGGTCCACTAAGCAGCCCGGCTCATGAGTAACCCGGTGGGTCAATGTGTGTATGTAGTTATAAGGCTCCGCTGTCAACCGCCATTCATCGTGAACACCGATAACAAGCACTCAAAGACCCGTAGCGATCATCGCGAGCGTTGGCGCTTGATGGTATCATCCAAAGACCAGTTAGGAAGTACATTCAAATCCAACAGTACACGTGCACAGATCCTTGGAGGACGTGGTAGATTGATCCTCTCGAGTTGTAGACGGTGATACACATGACTCTCCTAAGGCCCTTGAGAGTTTTTCTCAAGGAAAACCCTATCAATATCATCCTTCCACCGGCCGCCCATCACTTGATACATCAAACGACGATCAATGGGACGTTTTTCATATCTGTAGCCACAGGGCGTATACGATTACGACTAGCTCAGGCTTCGAAAGGACCTCAGCACACGAGCGTGATTATCGTTATCACGCGCATCGTTCGTGTCTGAGGCCGAGCCACTCAAAATCCCGCTCGGCCGATCACCTGAGAGTGTCCCCTTCCATTTCTAAGAATAGTGACCTGTACTTCGTGACTTAGTCAGGCATGACAACGTTCTACCGTGACCGACGGGGCCCTCGTTTTTCATGTTCACTTCGCCGAACATCGGGGGAGGGGGGTGAAAGGGATCCACAGCCATTCGGCTACCGGAACGTTCTTTGCTCCGAACGACAATGGCAGATCTGACGACATCCAAGGGTTGCGTATGTTTTCACACACTAGCATCAGGGGTAGTGTGTGGTCTCCAAGTTAGAGATGGGCGCCGAACGAGCATCGTAATGGTGATGAGACCAAGCAGGCCGTTCTTTTCTAAACGTCTAGACCGTTTTTTTTTTGCCTGGACCTCGTTTGGGTTACGGCGCGGCTAGAACCACACGGGCCTCGTGGTGGACTCGACCGTCGTCCACGTGTCCCGTTTCTTCAAGAGCACGCCGCATCCAGGTTCAGGACGGAGTGGCACGAGGTGGGAGCATTATACCGGGTTAGTGTTGCCGGGCTCCACAAAGGTGCACTTTCTTGGACGTTGGGAAGATCCTTCCGAGCCAAGCGACCGATGCTTCGCATTTCTAAACTTCGGAGCCCGGATGCAATCATAACCACAACACACACGAGCCTGGCGGAATGCATTATATTCGAGACACGATGTAAATTACATATCTATCAGATATTTTCCTGGAAAAGAGTGACAAATCGTCCATACATAACGGAATGAAAAGAAGCAGCCCATCTACATGTATGTATGTATGTATGTATGTATATATGATATACGCTTTTCCCGCTTCGACAGCTCAGCGCATGGTAATGACATGTACCCTCGATTGCTCGTAAGACATAAAGATGATTGATGATGCCTAGATTTTTCCGCGTGTGAGTTTGAGAAATTGGACGAGGACGAAAATGGTATGATGTTGAACAGGTGCGATTCATGCCGTCGGAAGCATTGAATTATAACAAATATTTGAACAGCAAATGATCAGCCGAGTTTTTGCGCCACTGGTTGGCAGATCAGCGACGGTCAGTGTGGGAGCGGCGATGGAAAAGACATACTCGAGGAGGCATACAGCCGCAACTGACTCAAACTCGACCATGTAATACGTAGTCGATTGTGATGTGGATCATATGGGCTCAGCTGTAGGCACGATTCTTCTGACAAGCCAATCGCCATGGCAGTCTGCATGGCAAGCTGTGGGAGTGCATCAGAACAAAGTCACACACTGGCCACACCGCACGCACGTCGCTATACTGACGGAAACCTGGTCCCGCGACTCATCAGCCCAACAACCAGACAAATGGGGTTACAATAACATACCATGCCCGCGACCACTCTTGTACTCCGCCCACGCGAGGAGGATCGCTGCTTGCAGGGTCTCAACAGACGGCTGCTGAAGCGACGTTGACAGTTGTTCCTGAGATAGTTTGGTTGGGACGGGCAACACTCAAGCGAGGATAGACCCACCTTTGCCATATCAGAATAGATCTCAGCGACGGCTTGAGAACCTCTTGAAACAACCTCAGGGATATCGGAGAACCTGGAAAGACGTTGAAGCGCAAGCTGTGTAGTCCATTCCAGGCACATTCACCTTGCCCCCAAAGCAGCTATGCAATTTGAAAGTAACGGAGGCAACGTTAGGCGTCGAAACTTGTCATATATATCTTCGTAACTGAGGAAAGGACACTGCGCGCCCATGTTGCTGAAGAATAGCTGTATGAACTGTTGCATCCAGGCTCGCTGGGGAGACGATGGGTGCCCGGGTTCGAAAAGTACAGACGACTTGTAGTATGAGGGTTGTCCAGCTGGTCTTGGATATGAAAGACCAGAACCCGAATGGGTGGCACGAGGAACAGCACCCTTGGCGTGATCGAGAGGGTAGGACTGGTAGCGTACATGGTCTTCATGGTACCCCGTCGATTGTGGTGGCGAATACGACGAGGAGCGTTGCATGGGTAGTGATGGCGCCGGAGGAGCATTCGCCATAGGAAACTCCGGGGCCGTACTTCCAGGCCTGCTGGGGGGGTCGTGGGTCGAGTATCCAGTCCCGCCAGCGGGACGTGCGAGGCTGGGTCCGGCGATGGCTCGACTGCGCTCGGCAAAGTAACGCTCTCGATCTCGAAATCTGCATTGAATCTTTGCGATTTTACATGCTTCGCATTGGGACTCCGGACTAGGTTGAAGACACTTGATCTTTTTTAAGCGACTGGAAAGGGAATGGAACAGTGAAGATTGTTGCGAACTGTACTGACGGCGCAAGGCACCTACCAGTTATCGCAGGAGGTGACGAGTCGAGGGCGTTTCTTTTGACTCTGAGCTTCCTGAGGGGACTCGATGATAAACTGGAAGCCCTCCATTATTCGAGGATGATGGGGATGATTCTATGACGAAGATGCTGCTTATATCCGCACTATATAGTGCCTCGAGGCAATTTCTTGGATTGTCACGCTCGTGTCACCGAAATATATGACTGGAAAACTACTTAAGCGATCAGGCGCGCGTGCCGTAGAAAGCACTTACTCAACAGGACACACCAGTAGCAGTGCATTGATCGATTTCTGATCAGAGAAAGCAGATCGGGTTAGCCGCCGGGGATTATTCAATTCCAAAACATCGCGTGAATACCTGCATTGGTTTCAAAGCCAATGCCGGTGCCGTAAATGAGATTGGCAATCATGATGCTGAGGCCGAACCTCTTACCAGAGTACCCACTTATGCACGCGAACACGATTTGTGACTTCCTGAAGGCTGGCCCGTCCCCTTGAAGACGCCGTGACGCGATCATTGCTCAGTGAGATGAGTCAATGGGCTCGCTAACACCTCAAACGACCCGTTGACGAGATAGGTAATCCTATGTTTTTGGGGCGACGAGTTGCGCTGGCTACCTATGGGAAGGCGGTGCTGTGATCCAGGCATTGGGTCAGACTCCCAGTTGTGTGTTGCTTTCGTTCCCAAACGGCACTGGCTTTCGCACAGTCTGCAGTGATTGGCTGTGCCTCGTAACTTAATTGATGTGGGACACCCGGCAACGCATGCCGACGCCATGTCATCAACGAGGACTCTTCAGGCTCGCCCGTCCGCAGCATGGTCAACTATAAATCGAACCGTTCAGCGCGCAGCGGTTCGGTTGCCGAGTACTTCCGCTGTCGGCGGTACCATCCCGTCACAACTACTACATTCAAATGTCGGATCAATGGTACGATACATCCGATAGTATTTAACCCGCGCACTCCACGTAATTCCAGCCCTCAGGGTCGTTCGAGCTAGAACGTGCTGCGAGACTAAAGTAAACTAAAATACAAAATGTGTGAATCTAGTCCGCCACACCGCGTTGGCACCCTGCTCACCGCTGGCAGGATAAAAATTGTGGTGAGAAAATGAGGACTACAGTGATAATCCGTCTATGCCATCCCTGGTCTTAAGTATCCCGGTCGTCGCCCCAATTCAGCTTCGAACTCCTCAAACTCCGAATTTCTTCCGCATCTTCCTCTCTCTCGTCAAGCCCTTCCCCCGAGAAGAGAAGTTGATGGACATCCCCATTACAGTCTTCCTGGATCTTTGCGGCAGTCGTTTTAGCACCTAACCAAGCATAATTTCGTTTCGCAAACCACTTACAGAAGAATGTATTGGTCTGGTATCGTATGAGCTTGCAATCAATTCTACGTCACTGTCATATAACAATTCTTGATCGCTCAAAGTTCCACCGTTGAGTTGTATCACATTGCCATGTGCATCGACAGCGACATTGGAATCAATGACCTTGCGATATTTGTGATATGCGAAGAGTGCAATGCCTGTCATGATTGTGTCAGTCAACGTACTAGACCGAGAGGGAAGACTGACCGCAAACAGTGATAGCGACACCTGTGATATTGACAGGTGTCAATTCGTCCCCAAAGAACCAAGCAGATATCGTGATGGTCGAGACTTCTTTGGCTATGCCTGCTATCGACATTGGAAGAACACCAGCACGTTGAATGATGCTTATACATGATAGTCAGCCTCATGATTGATGTGGGCGAGAGTGAACGCGGCCGCTCCAACGTACTAGTACTCGCTCATGACCATGAAGAAGGCAAGGATGCCCGGAGCAATAAACATAAGGAGTGTGTTCACCGCCGAAGTCACGGAAGCGAAGAAAGGGGTCGAGAACACCCTGATCCATCCTTCCCAAGCGATGCTAATCACGCCCACCGTGATGGCTGTAGATGGTGATAACCAGAATATCATAGACGGTGGGTTGTCGAGTCCCAAGGATCTGTCTTGCATTGCAACTTGTGTAAGACTCCAGCGAAGGCCACTGCAAACACTCGCAACGATGATCAACAAGAATCCAGACAAGACGAATGCAGTTTCCGAGGCGACCATTAATAGCACCCCCGCAAGGATGATGAGGATCACAATGACCAGGCGCACGGAAAATGTTTCCAGCCGGAAGAGAAACGCAAACAGAAGGACGAATATTAGGGAGGAGGATTTGCACATGGCTATAGGAGTCGGATGTCAGATGATCATTCATGCTTCCGTGTCCCGCGAAGTGAATCACGAATAAGAGCACTCACTATAGAAGGATAGTGTGATGGTTTTTAGAGAAACATTGGACAGTCCGATGTCGATGCCAGTCGCCACCGCAGGAGGGATAGCCTTGATGCTGCAAAAATCGCATCACTTTGTGTTATTGGCGTAAAGATTCACGCACCTATAGCCACGTAAGGTGGGCCGTTTGTCAGAAACAAAACTTCGCGAGAAAGTGTATCTCAGCAAAGCGGCCAGAAGAAACTGGATGAACATGTGGATGGTGGTCACGAATAGCGGGTAGGGAAAGTTAAAGTAGTCTGGGGAAAATAGCCATTTGTTGTACACGGAGAGCACGGTCGCGAAAAGAAACCTGGACAGAGGAGCTCAGCAATTCCAGTCAAACACAGGGTTAGGTACACCGTACCATGCCAAGATGAAGAGTGTGTTGATGATTGCATTTCTCCACCAATAGCTCTTTTTCTCTGCGTGGGATGCAATGTGGACGTTGCTTTCGCTATCGTGAATGATGTCTTCACCGTCGTCTCCTACGTCTTGTTCTGCGTTGGGGAATATTGGTTCGTGTTCGGAGGACTCTGGCTGAACGCCGGACATGGCCAACATCCAACATGTCCGAAAAGGAGCGTGCGACAAGTACCGCGTGAGAAAATGATTTGATGCTAACACCACTAGGATATTTCCTACACTCTGGTAACTACTTCAAATGTCCATCTCTGTGGACGACGTGATGTCGATGAGCCAACGGTCCCCGACCCGTGGATCTCACTCTGTGAACTATACCCGGCCAGTGCAGCAACTCAAGGGTCAATGGATCGAACTGGGATAGTATCACTACGGCAGCATCATGTAACCTGCTTCTCAGGTTCCTGTGCATGTGGCGCCTCGGTAGGAATAGGTGCGGGAGGGTAGTTACGCCTAGGATACGGGTGAGATCTTCAAGAGAGTCACAGCCAACACAGTGTGAACTCGCCACGTCCGCCAGTGATCA
This sequence comes from Tylopilus felleus, assembly GCA_038091295.1. NCBI lineage: Eukaryota > Fungi > Basidiomycota > Agaricomycetes > Boletales > Boletaceae > Tylopilus > Tylopilus felleus. Next base: position 32,006 of record JBBPOE010000096.1, on the reverse strand, counting down.
AATTGTTTCCGGTTGAGATACTCTCGCCATTCGTCCTTCTTTATCTCTGCCCTAAACCGAGCATGCTGAAGCAGCTCCAGATGGTGCAGAGCATGAGGGTAGCTTCAAGAATGATCGGATCAGTGTCACAAAAAAGGGGGACCGAGCCACACAGACTGTATGAACCGTGCATAGTCCTTCTCTCGCCAGTACTGCAGATATTCCAAGTAGTTGACGAACGCAGGCTGATCGAGTATATTTTGTTGGGCAAGGGAGTGCAGATAGTAGGGATTTGCGAGTGACTGTACGAATTCGAGTTCTAGCTCAAATCTTTCTCTGTTCGCTGCCCTGGCATCCACGACCGGAGGAGGTGATTCAGCTGTGGCAGTTGTAGACATAACTTGCTTCGAGACGGAGTCCCTTTCTTTGTTTGGATCCAAAGCCTTTGCCAAACAGTTCGTGACTCACGTGGTCATTGACGCGTCGAACCGACTCTACATTTTCTGTCACCAATCTGACAAGTCAATCGACATGTCCGACGGAGATTCCAGCGGTTGGGAACTCACAGAATCAGACCCAGGTGTATTCACGTACGTATAACCTTCTCTCGCTACTATCAATCTGAAATCCTCGTCAAAAATTAGAGAACTCCTGAAATCGCTCGGTGTTCCGTACATCGTGGATGACTTGTACTCTCTCGATCCAGAGGCACTGTCTGCCCTGCAACCTCTCCACGCTCTCATATTTCTCTTCAAGTGGCTGCCTTCCAGCGCCAGCGAGCCAAGCAGCACAGCGGGACAGTTCGAATCCGATTTCCCTGGCTTCTTTGCACAACAAACGGTCAACAATGCGTGTGCAACCATCGCAGTAATAAACGCGCTCGGAAATATACCGTCACTTCCTTCTGGACCTCAGCTGGCCGAGCTGATGACTTTTACGACGGGAATGGATCCACAAACGTGTGGGATGGCGGTGACTAGTGCGGACTGGTTACGGCAAGCACATAACGCACTTTCTCCGCCAAATTCTATCTCGTTGGATGGACTTGGATTACCAAAGACAACCGAAGATGCTTATCATTTCGTTGTCTATATCCCCGTCATGGGTTGCGTCTATGAACTCGATGGATTAAAGCCGTATCCTGTTCGCCACGGAGAATATGACGAATCGGGAGAAGGTTGGCTAAAGAAAGCAAGGCGGGTCATTTTGGTCAAAATTTTACTCTAAAGGATTAATGTCCGCCTAAATTTAGAGAGGTAATTGAGCATCGGATAGGCACATATCCTACTGGAGCGGTAGGTGACTTACCTAGTTAACATGACCGCTTTTGAATGAACGTCTTCTCTTTGCCAGTTGGAGTTTAGCTTGCTTGCCCTTCGCGACGATCCTTTGCCTGCCCTCAAAACACAACTCGAACACCTGGAGCGATCGGGAAACCATTCAGAAGCCAGTCAAGTCTTTGTCAAGATCAACAATGAGAACCTGAAACGTGAACGTTGGGCTGTACGTCGTTGCACCATTTTACGATCTGAGCATCAAGTTTCCATAACTATGTTTTTGCGCAGTTCGAAAACAGCCTTCGCCGTCACAACCACATCGGGCTGGTTCACGCGTTGTTGGTCGGGCTTGCCAAAGCTGGGCAACTTTCATCTGCCACAGAGAATGCGAGGAAGATTATGCGGGAACGGGTAGCGAGGCGGAGAGAAATGGGACTTGGCGATATGGATGAAGACTAGTGTGGTTGGTTCCTACCACGCGGCTAGTGTGCGTACACGGTGGCTCCACCACATGCGGCTAGGTGAAATCACGTATTCCTCCCTTGATGTTTGAGTTGGAGTTCCGCCACCTCAAGCTTTGAAGAGGCTGTGGTCATCGCTGGCAGTCGCAGGGGAATAGCCTCCGTTGACAGCAGTGCTAGAGTTCCGTAACTCTCATCTACGAGAAACCCGAGTGACAGACAGCCTCGACCATTCGGTAACGCGATGTCAGATTATTTCAACGTTGCTATCTGGGTAGCCTTATTATGTCTTCCCAAAATGGTCACATGATCGGTTGCAAGCAACGGTACAAGTTCTTGGGGCGATCCGACTTTGATCCCGTTCATTTGATTCCACTTAGTACGGTTTACCTCATCACTCAACAGCCCACCCCACAAATATGTCGTTTAGCATCACATCAGCCGTTCAATTGACGTCAGGTGTTTAGAGTTCAGTTCCTATCCACATGAATGCTTGCTTGCTAACGCACAGCGCCCGGTCAATATTTTTTATAGGTCACGCGATGCCCCTCCTCGGGTTTGGCGTGTATCAAAATTACAACACCAAACCGTCCGTTTTAGCAGCCCTTGCAGCCGGTTATAGGTGTGTGTGATCGCAGTGCGGTCGCAAGTGTCTAGGTCTGATCTGCCTGTGCTGGTAGGCATGTCGACTCAGCCCAGGCGTACAAGAACGAAGCCGCAGTCGGTGAAGCCGTCAGGGAGAGTGGCCTAGATCGAGGCGATGTGTTCATCAGTAAGCGACACGCCTCGTTCGAATGCACCGGTTGATCGCCAACAATCATTGCTTGGTATTGCGAAAAAAGCCACCAAATGTGTTAGCAAAACGCATGGTTTTGAAAGCACCCTCAAAGGTGTCGATGAATCGCTGGCAAGGTTTGGTTTCGGTATGCGATTTGACGGTTGTTTCAATCACGTCTTCGGCAACTTACTCGTTTGCTTCTTGACCATCGTGTGCGGATCGAGAAGAGTATATTGACTTGTTTCTCATCCACGATCCCTTTTCTGGCACGGAGTTGCGTTTGGCCACGTATCGGGCCTTGTTGGATGCCCAAAAGGCAGGGAAAATCAGGACGGTCGGCGTATCGAACTAGTTTGTTTTTCAAATCCGTCTCCGCGTTTCCCTGATTCATGCCGGGTTTCAGCGGCATCAAGCATCTTGAAGAAATCAAAAATGCGGGGCTGCAGATGCCCGCTGTGAATCAGATCGAGGCATGGCTCCACCGATCATCGTTGTGTCAGTGAGGTAACTTTACCTGTACATAGCTCCACCCTCTGTGCCAGCAGCGGCCTATCGTCGATTACTGTCGCGCGCACGACATCATTGTGCAAGCGTATTGCCCGATTTTGCGCGGGCAGATGGACCATCCGGTGATCCAAGAAATTACAAAGAAGGTTTGAACCTTCAACTATATATCAAAACGCCGCATCAGTGCCCTCATAATCTTCTTTTCGAATAAATCTAGTACGAACGAGATCCTGCTCAGATACTTCTCAGGTGGTCCTTGCAGAAAGGGTGCGTTTTTCATCTCATGTGTCTATGTGACCAGTTTCTGCACTATTCGCTTTCTTTCCTGTAGATTCGTTCCGCTTCCAAAGTCGGCTACTGCCAGCAGAATTAAATCCAACGCAGAGATATATGACTTTTCGCTCGGCTCGGAAGATGTTACGCTCCTGGATAGCCTTGACAAGGGGGAAGAAGGCGCCATCAGTTGGAACCCGGTTGATGCGCCTTGAACTCCGATGCTTGGATACTGTTCGTGGAAGATGAAAGGTAAGGCACCATGATACAACTAATAACGTGTAAATTCATTTGCTGTACGCTTAGCCCTCCTGTCCGTAATGTGCAAGTGACGTGTCGTAGCAAATTTGGGAAATTGTACTTTATGTTTATTCCTTGTACGTTCAACAACGGAATTTTCATCAGTCGTGTACATATCACCAATCATGTCATTGAACGGTGGTTTCTAGGTAAGCGTACCGACGTTGTTCCGCCACGTATGAGCGGGAATTACGTTAGGACCGCATTGACCTACCTGATTTTCCGCTTGCAGTTACAACCGAGTCAATGGATACATAGATAAGTTTAGTTCAGTCATACATGGTCAGGGATTGGGTTAGTGGCATGATGGTGTTTCAACCAGACATCTAAGGGTTCTCGACAAAGAAGTGTCGGGCCGTATGGCGGTCGTTTTGGCGATTGCAATGATAGCATCTCCGTCGAAAGTTCTGCTTCTACGATGGATCTTGTGTCTCGTTATTTTTGCCCCGGGAAACTTGATCCTCGGTAGTTTACATAGTTTGATGAATTCTTTCCTTGATACGAAAACTCATGATGCTTCACCATACGTGGAGATAATCTGTTCACGCCTCATGCCGCATGCGGCGGGTGTCGGGTTAGCAGCTGCTCACAAAGTATGTACACGAGCCCACAATCCATCATGATTGATGAGGCTACTTGAGCTCTACAGCTGTAATTCCGTGGCGGCTCTGAATCGGCCCGGTCTGCCGAAGGTCCGAATCCGAAGTGGCGGTGAAGCAAGCGCGTCTGCTTGACCCCGTTCCATTTCGTTCTGCTCCTGGCAAGTTCGTCCACATCACTCGGCTGTCCTGTTTTCTCGCTCCTGCCAGCGTTGACAGTGGCGATGGACGTATTATCTCATTTCGGTGGCCTTGATGAGCTGATTCAGGTTGTTTACCAAGGGTTTGAACGGTTCATCGTTCTCTCTGCCGTGAACGAGTCCTCGTGGACCGTATATGTCGGATTGAAGGGACCTGAAGGCAGATGGTGGCGCGGATCATGGTCCGCCCGAGACATCACGCAGTTTGTTGTTCGTTCAACAGTTCATTTTTTTACTTTGGGGTGCGCACGTCCCGACAATGGATTGACCGCTTTGCTTTGACGCAGGGTTCAAAAGCGAGTTCTCAACACCTGGAAAGTTTTGCTCGTAACCTGTGCGAGGCATTCGTGAATGGTGAGCTGTGTGTCGGTGACTGGACACCTGACGAGGGTGCAAAGATAAACGTGAATTTGGTCTTGACTCTTGGTCTTGGATATTCTTTCTGTATTCGTTGAATGATCACTCTGCCTAGCTCACGTTGGGACCCACGTCGAAGAAACCGGTACACGTTCCCCTGAACGAATTATCTGCCAAGGAAGCAGCGTCTCATGCGACAACCATCCTCAGTGCAGTATGAAACCTGGACTGTCAATTTTGTTGAGCAGTGATGACGATTGACCAAGATTGCCCTTCAAGCACAGTCTCGCAAGTGTCGACTGTACCCAGCCTCGTTTTCTGCCCAGACTGCCGTCACTGCCGGGCCATCTCACACTGGATCAGGTGAGTCTGATAGATCGTATTATAGAACCATACAGGGATAAAGCCTTTGCATCTCTTTAAGCGACCCATGTTCATCCTCCAAAGAAAACGCACGTTCCCGCACCCACAGAGCCGCATCAAGCAGTAGACGAAACTGAAGCCGCCAAATGGAAAATCAGGTCACTGGAGGCCGAACTGGCACACGTGAAGGCAGCGAAAAAGGCTAAATCGAATTCACCTTCAAGCGAGTTAGAGCCGAGTAGGTTATGGGGTTTGCCTCGTGCTGCCATCGTTTACTGAATGACACACACCAACGCGTGCCTTCCCAATCAGAGCTGTCGACGACTGCTCGTCCACCGAAAGGCGCGTCGCTAGCCAATCCACACAAGAAAGCACGCAAATATCAGGCGGTGGAGTTTGAGAGCGACGATGAGTAGGCCGTTGTCGCAACGAAGCTGAACGGCTTCTTTGAAACAATAGTACAGGTGTAATTTGTTAATTGCCCCTGCTGCGCATATGAATTGGTCGAGTTGGAGATGAGTTTCCACGGTATGATAACGAGGACGAGCATCACGCCACTTCTGTGGCTTGTTGCCAGGTGATTTTATCGCGCTAGAGCTACGAGTACATGCGATTAGCCAGAGAAGCCGTTAGTACGACGCTCCAACATGCAGGTGGGGTTGAACAACGTTGATCGGTTTAACGGGTTACCAAGCCCGGACTATACCGAAATAGGATTGGTGTTACAACGGGGGCATAGGCTCATATTACACGTTGCATAACCACATCACCATTCGTTCAAGACCCCCACTTTTCTTACCGAATACCCTTGACCTGAGACTACCATGTCCTACGTTCCTCGTTCTTTACCCGCACAGGGAGATACCACCGCTAATGCTCTTAGCGTAGAGGCCATGTTCGCGCAGATATTAGGCGCTGTAGAGAAATCGGTGGGTCAGTTCCGCTGGGTCAAAGATCGTTGTTTTCATGGGCCGTCCATAGCAAAGTGAGATATCCGAACTTCGCCAAGAATGCGCAGAGCTGAGACTTGCCAACGCGAGCCTCGAGAGACAAGTAAAAGAGGGTTTGACCGTAAGTCCACTACCACATCTCTGATTCCGCCCACTGGACGACCCCACCGGCAGAACCCCAATGTCAACGGAAGTCGCATCGCCCCCACACCTGGTTCTGTGACGCCCGTCCCCGGGAGTCCCCAACTCCGTGCAAAGTCCCCGTTCCTTTCTCCTCACAACATTCCCACCCTTTCGGCAAGCCCTCCTTCTTTTCTCGTTCCTTCCCCACTCGGAGACAACGCTGTAACGCCCATCTCAATTTCACAACGCGAGATTCCAGGCTTTTATGTCGTTATTCCCGCAGGAGGGGCCGGTACTCGGCTCTGGCCACTATCTCGGGAAGAACATCCAAAGTTCCTCCTCGACCTTACTTTGAAAGGAAGGTCCCTCATTCAAGCCACCTGGGATCGTCTGTTACCCTTATCTACTGCCCTGCGTACGACAGTGGTCGCTGGTCCAGGACACGTCAAGTCCATCCGTGAGCAACTACCGGATCTCCTTTCTCACAATCTTTTTTGTGAGCCCGGACCCAAGGATTCCATGGCGGCCATCGGTCTCGCAGCTGCCATCCTCGCACAACGTGACCCAGACGCGATCATCGGATCTTTTGCTGCCGATCACATGATTTCTGGTGACGATGCGTTCCTTGCGGCGGTTGCTGAAGCAGTCGAAGTGGCCAAGAAGAACTATCTCGTCACTATTGGTATCGCGCCATCGCACCCGTCCACTGGGTTCGGTTACATCCGTCTCGGTGATAAGCTGGGCCTCAAGCAGGCTGCGAACGCAAGGCTCGTGTCGAGCTTCAAGGAGAAACCCGATGCCCGCACCGCCGCTGCTTACATTGGGACTGGTAACTACCGATGGAACGCGGGCATGTTTGTGACAAAGGCTACCGTACTCATGGACCTCCTGAAGGGTTACAAGCCTGATCTATACGATGGGCTTCAAAAAATCTCTAGCGTCTGGGCAGACGATGAAAAACGCCGAGCAACGTTGTCAGAAGTGTGGCCTCGTCTGGAGAAAATCGCCATCGACCACGCGGTTGCGGAGCCTGCTGCTGCCGAGGGCAAGGTCGCTGTCGTGCCCGCCACTTTCGGTATGTTCCGTCCGGTTTGGTGGCTCAAGGGATACTTCTCTGATGGGCCTTGTGATCAGGTTGGGACGACGTTGGTGACTTCTCTTCTCTCGCCGATCTCCTTCCCGCGGAATCCAACCAACCACGCGTACTTGGAGATAGTAACTACGGTACGAGTTCTGTTTCATGTGTGACATCGCCACTAAGGTTGTCTTGCCCTCAGTTCTCACTGAGCAGGTTGCTGGTGGGATTGTTGTCCCTGGATCCGGACGGCTTATCACCTGTCTCGGGGTGGACGACCTGGTTATAGTTGATATGCCAGACACGCTGCTCGTCACCACGCGTGCGCGTTCCCAGGAAGTGAAACGGTTGGTGAAGAAATGCCGCGATGCGGGATGGAAAACATTGCTTTGAGCGCCAGAACGCTTGTGCTCGTGAACGCCTGGACATATGCCTAGTTCTCAAACGTCTCTTTCTTGAGACGAACACTTCGTACTTCGGTCGTTATTGTACGATTTTGTAGGGTTTATATCATAATATGGGACTTAATCGTGTGTTTTCAAGTTCGTGTGCTTGTCTGTTGGAGTGTTGCCTCTTCTTTCCGTCCCAAGTCTAAACTGTCTCTCCCGCAACATTACCGCCGACTCCGAGTCACTCAGCGGGAAAGTTGGGCTTGGACTCCGATAAGTATACATCACTATCATGATAGCACGTCGCTCGACTAAAGGATGCATCACGCACTCCAACTAGACGAAATACTCTCCAATGTCTCTCATCACTTTCCTCCGGTTCTGGACAAGTATTGCCACAAACAACCTAATCCCAGCCTGGCCGCTCTGGCCAGAACATGTCGTGCATTCAAAGAACCAGCCCAGAGTCTGGCGAGATGTCCCCATTAGCGCGGTTCACACACTAGGGTTAGGGGTACACAATTGTAGCTTTTTGCAGGTAGAAAGTGTACACTACCCCTTCTGGATCCACCGACACCGACACCGACCCTTGGGAGCTTCATGACGGTGCTGCCCGGTGGTCACCTCGGTCGTTGATATCTTGAACTGTCGACATTTAGGCCTTGTTCAGCAGAATGCATCGCGCCCTCAAGATACAAGAGATACTCACCAATATCTTTCATCACTGCTCTCCGCCAGTTATGGACCTGCCAGATAATCCTCGCACAAAACCCGACCCTGTCCTAGCCGCGCTAGCGAGAACGTGCCGTGCATTCAAAGAACCAGCGCTAGATATTCTCTGGAGGGCCGTGTATAACGTGTCCCCACTAGCGCGGTGTCTTCCCCAAGCATCATATCACGTCTCAAGAGGCCAGGTGAGATGGTTCCAAGTGTTTATCCCACTTTGCTGAACATCCTTAATGGAGTAGTATGCATTCAAGAGATCTCTTACCCAAACGGAGTGGAATACACTTCGGGGTTATGCACGTCGCATTCGATCCATATTCTACTTCCCAGATGGACTTGACAAACAAGCTTTTGACATTCTCAGGCTCTCGAATCCCTCCACCACTGAGCCAATCTTCCCGAACCTCCGCCTCCTGCGTTGTCGATATAACGAAATAACCATGCCTTTGTTGAACATGCCTCTCCCTTCTTTGATTTCCCTCAGCATCAGCTTCAGGGATACATATTTTTTCCGGAATTCTGTCGAGTCATTCCCCATCTTCTCACCACATGTCAGGGAACTTTCCGTCAATCTTTTCCGGAGCCATTCACGCGCTTATGGTCGATACAGAGACGCGGTGACCATTGAATCCGATTTTATCTGCCGCTGGAAGGACCTCCGTTCTGTGGATTTTGAGTCAATCACCTTGGGTAGGGATGCTCTTGAGCATCTGTCCCGCATGCCTGCCTTGACCCGGCTCTACATCCCATTGCCCGCTACACTGCCAGCTTTCGGCTCACCCCTTTCCTTTTCTAACTTGCAATACTCGACACTATACTCCGAATCCTTGATCACGATCACATGTTTCCTCTCCCATGCTCGACTCCCTGCTGTCACGGATTTTCAGGCCTTGCTTGGTGGCATTCCTTCCCTGGAGGAACTCCCCCCATTCTGGACTAGTCTTCTGACATCCAATCCTGGGCGCACCCTCAAGGAACTGGTGTTGAGTCAAAGATATTACGAAACGAGTACTGTTCGTCAGGAGAACATGGATTTGGATTCTTTGGAAGACTTGCGGCCATGCATGGCATTCCGAAATCTTCGTATTCTACGGCTCAATCTCAAGTGCAACGTGTGCCTGTCGGACAGCGACCTGCTTACGATGGCATCTGCATGGCCTATGCTGGTATCCTTTGAAATCAACCCCAATCTCGGCTGGAATTCAGAGTTTGGGATCACCCCAGGCGGGCTCGTACGACTTTGGCAGATATGTCCGTCACTCACTTCCATCGCCCTTCGCCTGGACACAAAAGGGTATACTGAAGTGCCCTCAAGCGACGTCCCTGCGACGCTCGGGTTGACGTTTTCATCCGGCGTCACCGTGAACGTTCTCGACGCTGACCTTGAAGTCGAATCTCTTTCGGCCATCGCCACTTTCTTCTCTGGTATCGCAGCATGCTGCCATTGCGGATTATTAAACCTCAGATATTGGCGTTTCGATTTTGTGATTGTTGATATGGAAAGTCGTTGGGATCATGTAGTGGAAGTACTGAGAAGGCGAGTTTGAGCGCAGACATGCGGAGGGTTCCGGTTGTAATGCTGGTGACGGTAAGTTCTCACTCAGAGTCATTGTGCAAACAACAAAACAAGACTCCAAGCGTCAACCTATTACATAACCAACAACAAACCCAAGAGGCTAGAGTCGATGGGTAAGAAGAGGGGGAAAAGTCTAAAGTCTGTAACATGCGCGACACGTACAATACCTGTATAGTCGAGAAACGGACAGAAAACCAAGGGAATACAACAGACAACCTCGGATATGCACCCACAACGAGATTATAGATAGGTCAGTGAGAAGGGAAAGGGAACAACGAGCGCACGCGCGCCATCGTCAATGTCGATGTACTAGAGACAGGTATGCAAACGCATTATCAATAATACGGATCGTGCAAATAAAAGAGTACCAGACGTAAAAAGTAGGATGATGGCCATGAGTGTGTAGTGAGTCTTGTAGGTAGCCTATCATTGTCTGAGGAGGATGGGGTTCTTGGTAGAGCGTCATGAAAGGGCACCATGAATCGCAATCGGGTGGTCATAATGAGGAGCGAGGCACGGCCAACGCCGTGTTGATCTTCTCTACCCACTGCGATGCAATAATACTCGATTCAGCAGCATATGTCTGCGATGTCGTCGACTATATGCGCTGCATTAGACCCAGCGCTGCATGAAAAATTAAACACGCGCACCGTCAAGACGACAAACTCTCTCTCGCTCTTCCTCTCTGCGCTTTCGACGATTGACTTGGCCTCTTTGTCCTTGTCCTTGTCTTTGTCCTTGACCTTCTCTGTCGTCGAGCTCAAGTTAACCCCTTTCCTCAAACTAAGCTCCGACTTCAAACCGACACCTCCATCTTCTCTCTGCTTGACACATAGTAGCCGGTGTGTTGTCAACAACAACTGCCTCGTCTTTGGTCGTATAGGTGACACGCTGATCGGAAGCCTCAGCCTGCTCCCTCGTCGCTTTGGAGAGCGGGCCTCGACACGCGTGCTAAATAGAATAGCTTCTCCAAGAAAAAGCAACGACGAGCTAATGTCACAAAAGAACGTCAATGCGTCACAGCAAGGCATGCGAAAAGACAGTCGAGCTTACAGGTTCGCCTCGCGTAGTCGTCCGTTGCCCTGCACTGGCGTCAATGCTCTATTCCGCCCTCTTTCGAGTTCTTGAACAGAAATTACAGCCATGACGCTTGACTTGTCAACCAAGCTACCGTCCGATGAGCTCGTACCCGATCCCGGCGCGTTCGCGCTCTGCGGCGTTGAAGGGGTGGGTATTGTGATGTATGCCGAGGACAACGTTGAGGTCGGGGGTATGGTGGTATTCAAGGGCGACTCCCTGACCGCCTCCTTGGCTACCATGGCCATGCCGTTAATTTCGTTTGCGTTCGCGCTCTCTGTACTTGGACTCGATTCGACGTGAGCGCTACCGTTGGCGGTCGTGAGGGTATAATCCGGGAGTTCCCCCATTGGGCCGACCTCCTCTGAAATGCGCGACGCACGCTTGAACGTGCTCGTGTCCTTGAGCTTGTATCTCTCAAACTCTGGGCCGTAGGCGTCCTCCGCCCATCCTATGCCGTCTCCGTCGACAGGCGGATGACCCTCGTGAACCGCAACGCCCCGGCTGGGTCTCACCATGGTTCCATCCGTCTCGCCTGCATCCAGGTCCTCCGTGCCAACCAGCGCGTCCCATTTCGCACCGACGTCCACCCACCGCGCGTCTTCTCCATCTACATCTAGCAGACCTGTCGGCTCTTTCTTTACCAGACCAGGCTCGAGGGGAGGGGCTGGATCTGTCCAGAGGGTGTTCCAGTTGATGGAAGCGAGGAATGGATGGGCACGGAGCGGCGATGGCGAGGACGGTGTGCGGGATGCGCCGAGCCTCTGATGAGGGTCGTGAACCTATAAATGGAGAAGAGGAGGGGTTAACTCGAGAACAAAAAGAACAGGAGACAACGGACCAAGAGTTTGCTTACGAAATCCTTGGCGTCTTCGTCGAAGCCTTCGGGAAAAGAATAATCGAGGGACTTGATCTTCTGCCACGTGAGGTATTCGGACAGTCCCTGGAAGGCGAATCTGCCCGCGATCATTTGGAAGACAATACAGCCGAGCGACCATAGGTCAGAGCTGTCGAAAGACGTCACGTCTCCGAAATAACTGCAAAACTACGGCTCGCTCACCTTTTGGACGTCTCGTTGCGTTCCAATAGCTCCGGGGAGACATACTGGGCAGTTCCGACGAACGAATGGGCGCGTTCTTCTGCAATGACGTGCGTTGAGTGGACAGAGGCGGACTAACGAAGAGAGGATAACTCACGACCGCTTTCTAGTATTTTTCCGGTCCCAAAATCGGTAATCTTGATCCGAAACTCGCTGTCGAGAAGGAGATTCTCCGGTTTAAGGTCTCTGTAACAGGCAAAGGATTTTGTAATGGAGGGCTTATGTCATTTTCCTCGATGGGAGGGACGTACCTATGGATAACGTCCTTGTCGTGCATGTACTCGATAGCATCGACGATCTGCGCTGTGTAATACCTCGCACACGCTAGCGACAACGATCCTAGTCGTGACATCCGCGATTGCATCTCGCCGTTTGGTGCCAGATCAAGGACAAAGACTAGATCACCTCATCAGCCACGTCCCAAGCGCGCAAAGGATGGCGTACATAGACTCCATTCGTCCTGGAATGTCCAATGTAGGTGAGTGATACCCGAGTGTCCAGCCCCGAGTTTCACGAGGGTGTTCTTCTCAGCAAGAGCCACTTGCATCTTCTCCTTGCGAATCAGGTGATTCTTGTCTAGAATCTTGATAGCATACTCTTGTCCACTGCGGGCATACCGTGCGCGCATCACCTGGTAAAACGTGATGTATTACATATTAGCCGTGTATGACCACAGCATCCGCGTAACGTCCTGGTGCACGCACCGTGGAGTACGATCCCTCGCCCAGGGTCTCGGCAAACACGAAATCCTGCGCGGACAAACGCGTGTTTGCAGACGGGTTTTGTGACCTGGAGCGTTTTCGCGATTTGGAGCGCGCTTGGGCTTGTCGTTGGACGACGACTGGCTCGGGAACGAGATCGCGGTTCTCTTCCCCGTCGGATACGCCGAGCTCTCTGGTGAGGTATGCGGGGGGTGGTCGTATGGACTGCGAGGAGGGTGGATGTGGACTGCGGGAGCGGGGTGACGAAAATGTGCGGGTTGGTCGTGGTCGGGAAGTTGGGAGGATGGTGTTGGTGCTGGCCTCGGAGTCGGATGAGGAGGATATGACGGATGCATTTCTACTGAGATATGCGAGGGAAGGAGGAAAGGTAGGCTCTTGGAGGGCAGCGGTATCTGGGAGGTCGACCATGTAGACCGGGAGAGAAGAGAGAGAGAAGGAAACTTGTGCGCTGAGAAACAGCCGAGGTGATCTGGAACATCCCCCAGTGTCGCACAGCCACCCCCTGCCGAGGAACCGGTGTTCCGCTTCCCACGGTCTCCCAATTAATTATTCACACCGCATATTTCCGCCATAGTCGTGTTTTTCGGATCTTGCCCACATCGTGGAGTATCATTATCGCGGATCACCGCCGACGTTGAAACCGGTCACTAATCAAGTCGCATGTTGGTGTCGACGGACCATCGAATGTGGGAAATATTGAACTGATCGGACATGCACACTTCATCGACTCCCATCCCGCTTGAGCACCGTAAACTCGAGTTCAGCCCTGTACAAGTTCACGTCGTCGTAGATCCATCATCACCGCGACATGAATGGACTGACACGCTCATATCTGGGATAAATCGTGTTCTTCCGTGGAAGATTCAGAACGTAGAATGGTTACAATCGGGACCCGTCTCAAAATATCGCGGCTGTGCAAACCTGACCGATTGAGAGCGCGGACCATAACAGAGGCGTTAACATGACAAGTTAACGGAGAGTCATCTCCTTTTCCGGGGAACCAAGCACAGTACAGTCGTCCAGTGTCCGCGAGTGATTCCTATCTCGAGACCTAGAAGGCCCTTTCCGTCTCTGGTTCTTCATATCCCCAGGTTTCTTCTCATCCCACCCATCAAAGCTCCACCCATCATCCTCACCAGACCGAAGGACCGCGCTCTTCCATGACTCCTCGTGGGGACTCGACGTCGACTTGCGAGACCGGTCGCGAAGTGCATGTCGCTCGATTCGGTGAAGGAGTCTCATCACCGCCGCTTCTCCCACCTCTTCCCAAACCCTTCTCGCCAGCGGATGGACATCCTTTGCACCGTCGACATTCGCACGTCCATTCTCGCCCGCTGTCTCACCCAACTCCACCGGTCGTGCCTCCCCAACCTCCCTCCTCACCTTCTCCACCACGATACGTGTCCTCCCATCGATTTTAACTCCGTTTGCCCTCATTTCTTCCAGTGCATTGCATACCCCTTCCAAATCCCCCCATCCTTCCCACTTGGCTTCGATCAGCTCATTGTAAGCCGGAGCCGTGCATCCAAAGACATACGACGGTATCGACACCCGCGCGGCATGGTTGAAAATGGCGAGCGAAAGCGACGGGTTAGAGTACGTCGTCCGAAAGATACGCATCGCATGGGCGATCAGGTGGGGATAAATAGAATGTTTACCCGGCCCGTCCTTTGGCCAACTCGTCGCCCCCGATGACCCGGGAGCGGCAGCGGCGCCGTCCGTTGCTTTCCCCTGTCCAGCCTTCCTACCGTCGGCGGAGGAGGCAGTCATCGCCCGCTTGGCTTCCTCGTCCCATTGCAGTGCCTCCCCAAAGAGCTCGTGTGTGACCCACTGGAGGAGATCGTGATCCGTATTAAACAGTTCCATCGTTTCCTTTTTACGATCGAGTTCTTCGTCGATAACTGTCGTCCATCGTGCCCGCGATGTATGTCGGCGCAGCGTGCGGAATAAATCATTGAGTGGGGTACCTGTACGACCGATACTTGGCGTTTGAGCTGAGGGGGACGAGGACGGCGTGGCGGAAGGCGTCCGCGCCGAACCCGAACCGGGGGGAGAGGCACAGGCGGAAGCCTTGCCCTTCCCGTCCTGCGCAGACACAGCATTGAATATTAAATCAAACATCTCGTCGAATACGCTCATCTCGCGCGCGGTGAGGGACGCGCGCTGGTGCCTGACACCCGACGAACGCTGTACGAGACTTGACGGCTGGCTGTGGCCATTTTTGTGGCCGGAAAGAGAGGCGGTGGTAGCGGTGGCAACGGCGTTGTGAGCGTCGTTGAGACGCGTAAGAAGACGGTGGGAGGGCGCGGGGACGGGCTCAATGTCGGAGAAAACGTGATCCCATGGCGATTCTGGCGCGGTGAAGATGGAGTCCTGGGATTTGCCTGTGGGTTGGGATATGGATGCGACAGCGGCTCTGGTGGTGAAACGGGCGGGAGAGGTACTGAAGAAAGAAACGGAAGGCAGACGACGAGGTCGACGCCGACAGACTAACATTCTGACCGTTAAAAATTAGAATGCAGCGTGCAATGTCATTGACGAAGGGAGAGAGCAGAAATTGGCCTCTTGTATGAGACGTTAGAGATTTGACACTTTCCCAACAAGGCGCTATAGCCAAGTGGTTACGGCGACAGATTAGAAATCTGTTCCTCTTTGAGGGCGCAGGTTCGAATCCTGCTGGCGTCGAAGTTTTTTTATTCTCATTTCCATTTCAAAACAGATAAGTTTCAAAGCTTCAAGTTCAAATGCCCCCATGTTTTTGTGGCAGTTACTTATGGCTACTCTAGCTTTGACATAAAGTAAGTGTATAAGTATAGCCAGCTGTGTGTGTTACATTTCATGACATATATTATACTTCAAGCTTCATGACATTCAAGCAAAAAGTCATCACCAGCAAGAATTGAATCCATATAAAATATTGGAAAAACACATTTCAAGTCTCTTGCTATAATCGTGGTACAAATACCAGTATTTTGTATATATTGTCAAATTGCCATTGATGTTACTGTCTGAGACCTGAAGGTACAACATAGTAGAAGAGTGTAATAATGATCGGCTAGTGACAATTTCCTCCATTTGTAGGTGGTAGATCAAGGTGAGGAGGGATCTAAGATTTATAATTGAATAATTTATCCCTTCGTAAAGGACTTGTTTACGAAAAAAGTGTGAATTAATTAACATAACATATTTAATTGACGTAAAACCTTCATGGATTTAGATCATGATCTCGCCAATATTGATTCTCTTATTGTACCTTGATTCTTAATAAATATTTCACCCAAACTCAAGATCGCATCTAGGATGCCGAATATCCAATTATTTATAATGAAAATTAAAATTCATATTTTCCACAAGACATTTATGTGTACAGCATAGCCAGTGAAGTGATCACATTAACAGATGACACAAGCAACAGCAATCTCCTTCTCCTTGAGGACATAGGTTCGAATCCTGCTAGTGTCATTTGCTTTTTGATCACAGTGACTGTCTCTTTTGAACCCCCAGTTGCCGCATCTGTACACTCCCCAAGCTCTTGGTGTGTTGTGTGACCATACTGCGGAAAGCACGCTGATACCCCGGCGAGTGGTCTTCGCCACCACAGTTCAGGCCGCAGGCCCGGCGGGTGTCACCAGGAGGTTCGGCCTCAGGGGTTGGCGTCGCGCCACACGCGTTCCCGGCTAAGCGATGCTAGCGGCGGTTAGTAGCGACGACGTTACATGGTAAGCGACGACGGAGACGAGCATACTAACCAGCGCGCGTCACGACGTCTTCCTCTCCGCGATCAGTCGATGTGTCCCTCTCACTGAGAGTGTTCGTCGAGGACAGTAAGCCCTTGTCGCGCTGGGGGGGGGGGGGTGGCTATCAGCTTTTTTATTTTTTATTTTTTGCTTTCTTTCTGCGCCGTTCGTTGTATGCCATTTGGGTTATGCTCTGCCTTTCGTGACGCGTCTCTGGGTTGCTGGAGAGAGTTCCCCGCTTTGAACCGCTATATGTGAGTGAGAGAGGTTGAGGTCGAGGGTGTCGAGCGCGCATAGAGATGGTGGAGCAAGAACAGCGACCAAGGTCCAGCGAACTGTCCCGCCAACAAGCGGAGACAGGGTGAATCGGCAAGCAATGCCGTGGGCGTCGAATATGTCGCTGGAGACCCCCACGGTTGTAGACGTCTAGGACGGGGGACCTGTTCGCCAAGACAAACAAAAAATGAATTCTCCGTCGGAGTAAATACAAACGTCTATTCTGCGATTGCATCGGGCGCAGGAGGATCCTCCATGATCACATCTTCCTGCATGGCCGCATCATCCTGCATAAGCCGATTGAACACGTCCTCCCAAAGACTCCTGCAAACCCTCGCACCCGGCAGGTGCTTTACGTCCGCACCGCTCCACGCCACCAACTCCACAGGGTAGAGATTTAGCTGCTTCCACACGGACACCAACGGGACCACCTCCTCCATCTCGATATCCGAGTCGACCACGTTGATACGGAGCCCTTCGCGCTCGGGGAACCCCTGGTCCAGTACTCCGGAAACGTAGGTATGCGTCGAGGTGTTGACGGCGAGGCAGATATCATACAGCGACGGACAGGACCACAGGAGCTGGTGCAGCCCCACGAGGGTGATCCCGCCGTCGGTGCGCCAGCCCCACACGTCGTTGATGACGAGACTCTCGATGCACGGCGTCGCAGACACCAGATCGATCAGGTCGTCGTCGGTCAGAATCACCGTCCACTTGAGGTTGATGTGGATCCTGAGGAGATTAGAAAAGGCCGTCCATGGTTGGACGACGCGCAGGGAGAGCGTGTGATGCGCCAGATGGTTGGGGTTGACGTGACTCCGGATTTGGTCCCCAGTGTCGAGGAGCTCCAGGTTGGTGAGGGTGTCGGACGGACACGTGTTTTGAAAGATCATCGCGAACCCTTGGACAGTATCTTCCGAAGGGGTACTCCCCACTTTGATGACGAGACTATGGACAACGGGAAGTTGGATACGGGGAAGCAGCTCCCCGACGGTGTCCAGGGATCCCGAGGAGATCCCCATATGATCCAAGTTAGAGAAGACGAGGGTAGAGCGCAGATCTGAGATATGATCGGTTAGCTCGGCGCTCAATGTAAACGCCAGCCGTGTCAGAGTAGACATGGAGGAGAGACGGGTGACAGCCTCCGCGTTCAAAGCGACGTTGGGACAGTCCACAACCTCGAGATCCGTCCAACGGCATATGTGGCGAGAGATGGTCTCGTCCAAAGGAT
Source organism: Tylopilus felleus (assembly GCA_038091295.1). Lineage (NCBI taxonomy): Eukaryota > Fungi > Basidiomycota > Agaricomycetes > Boletales > Boletaceae > Tylopilus > Tylopilus felleus. The sequence goes on along the minus strand of JBBPOE010000096.1, from coordinate 13,931 downwards.
GCGGTCGAGACATGTAGATTCGAAACTGCTTTATGTTGGGGGAGAGATCCGCCGCAGAGTCGAGGAAATGCCTGGATAGGCACCCGCCTCCCGGGTAGAAATGGACATGAAGGGTGAGGGAGGTGAGTAGCGGGACGGCAACATGTTTTACAGGAAAGCGCGTCACGTCCCGCCAATACAGCGAGCGTAGGTTAGGGAAGAGGGGTTTGGAAGAGGGCGGGTTGAAGACGGCTCTGATGGAGTCGTCATCAAGGAGTCCATAATCCGTCGAAAAGGCGTGTATGAACCAGACTCGACGAGTGTAGCTTCGAAGGGTATTCCATTCAACTTCATTGATCGGTCTGCTGAACGAATAGCGCTGTGGAGAAGGGGGTATCAGCATTCGCGCTATCGGTCCAGATCGACAAAAACTGACACGTACCGTGCCGGACGACTGACACGCTTTGGGGACACACCGTGCCAGAGGAGAAAGGTCGACCAGTTCCGACCACAGCAAATCCAATGCAGGCTCTTTAAACGTCTTGCATGTTCTCGCTAGCGCCGCTAGATCTGTGGTATAGCGGCGCCATTCAGGAAGGTTATGAGTTGCTTCAGGAGGGTACCAATGGCCGAAGATGCTGAGAAAGATTTCCTGGACGTGGAGTGCGTGGTGCATGCGCTAGTCGCTATGATGCTGGTCGTGGCTAAATCGTTTTTTGATAGGCAGTGCACATGTCTCGGTGGCGTATCCTGACTCGTATTGGTTATCACACGTCTAAACCGTAGAGGTCACGGGGCCGAAGGACACTCAGTTCAGATGCTCTGTAATCACATTCACGTTCGCCTTTCCATTACCATTAACCTACCCCAAAGGAGCGTACCAGTGTTGTGCGGAAGAGAAGAGTAGAGACGAAAGGAAAAAAAAGTAAAGAAAGCGAGCTAAGATAAACCAAAATTATGTCACTTGAAGATGAGCAAGGTGGATGACGCGAGATATATGGACACGGTATGTATGATTGATATGGATTCCTTGCAAGACAAAAAACGAATGATGGGGTCCGTCCACATGAAGCAACAAGTGAGACGCATGGGATTGCGATCAGGAACATGAAACAAAAAGCAACCGACAAAGGAAAGAGCGTGGAGGTGCGATGAAAAGGACGGACGACGTGAAAAAGTATAGACTGGAAGGGCGAACGTTTAATAGAGCACCAAGGTATCAATGAACATGCGTGTGGTGAAGGTATTGATGTTGGTATTGATAAGTACGTTTCGAGTACAAAGGTGAGCGAGGACACCGGGACGATGGGTGACGGTTTGTTGTGGTTGGTGCGAACGGATCGGGTGGTGCGTTGGTATGACTGTTTAAACAGTCGATATACTAGAGGGAGGATGAGGAACAGATATTCCTACAGACCTCGGGTGAGCGATGAATATTAATCATCTCCTATTGCGAGACTTGGACACGCGAGGTTTTGGATAGCTAGGGAGACTCGCGCCTCGCCCATGAACAGGCATGTAATCGTCATCGACTTCGCTGCAATTGAGATGTAACAGCAGGTTATAGACGAACATCTGCTCGAATCTGCCCGCCAACCTGATCAGCTCGGATTCGCCTGTTTGGCAGAGAAACACTCACTGTGCGTTCGTAAACACGACCTTCATCGAGTCCGAGTTGCATCTCAATAGATTCGGGGCCAAGACTAGTGCCATGTTCGCAGCCGTCATCTTCGTGTTCGCCAACACCTTCTCCTCCAGGAATACCTGTAAAAAGCTGATGATGAAGACAACGATCCTCCGATTGATCGTGGGCAGTCGTCGGACGATCGCTATACACGACGTTGGCTCAGCGGCGGCAGTAATACAATCGTTGTACACCTCTTCGGGGACGAGCGGGTCCAGGAGCTCGCGGAGCCACAGCTTTAGTAGTGACGCAAGGACATGTGGATCATCGACGTTCTCGAGCGTGTAATATCCCCTGTCGATTCTGATCTTGAGCTCCGAAACGAGATCGCCATCACCGGGTACTCGGAAGATGCCTTCGCATTTTGTACCGCCCAGTGCAAGAATACCGTCTGCGAGGAATGGGAGGATGATCGGTATCTTCTCGTTGGGGTAGTTGCGTCCTTGTAAACGCATGACTGCATCCAGCGATTCCCCAAACGTGGATGGGTTGAATGCTGCGTCAGATGCAGTCTCGATCTCTGCAACGGATGGCGGTTTACCCCTCGGACCCTTCTTCGATATGGCAGATAATCGACGGAGACAGTGTTTTGCCATGACGTCCACACGGCCCTCGGATTGGGATATCCGTTGGAGAATGAAGGAGCGCAAGTACGTTTCAAAGTTCTTCGACGGCGGAAACGCGATCAACAGTACACAGAGCATCTGCCATCCTTTGAAAACGCTCTCCGGGTTAGGATTGCCACTTAATTGTTTCATTAATTGGCAGTATATCTCGTCTCGTAGCTCTCCGTGCGCGAGGCCCTCTCCCAGTAACCATCGTTCTTCCTCGAGGAGCCCCACCGAATTGCTAGGAAGCGAACTCGTGGACCCGTTGTGTACCGGTATGCCAGCTGGTTTTTCCCGCTCACGGTCGCCCATGATGTGTTGAACCACCTTGAAGATCTTGACTGCATCCGTCTTTAGGGGACGATTTAACGTGAGAAGAGGCGAGGTGAGGGGGGCTTTTTGCCATGTCATCATCTGTGCCACGGGGACTCTACGCCGAAAGATGAACCCCCTACGATGCGTAGAGAAGTATTGTCTGGCGTAATCCGATTCCACGAATTGTTGAATGTCAGAAGCGAGGTCATGGGGAAGCACAGGATATGTCCTAGGGAACGATCATTAACCAAAGTTTGCCTTGATCAAGTATGAATAAACAAACCCTGATGCGAGCGTGGTAATGGGAGGAGGATGTGATGGTGATGGACTTTCCGGGCTGGAGACGGGGATAGGTTTGCCGGTAGATCGGTTCTTGAGTGGACTCATTTGCAACGAAGCCTCTGCCGAGCCTAATTAGGAATGCCATACTCGGCGAGGAACCGGTCTCACCTTCATTGGGGATGGGGCTGCTGATAGCCTTGCCATTGACAGTCGGTGGAGTCGACGTGCTACGTGTCATCCAAAATGCGCCATGTGACGAGTATAGACTCTTTGTCGGAGACTGTGTGACGTCACGCTTCTCTTTGGATCTCGAGCTCGAACTACTCGTGCTTGGACGTGGCTTGCTCTCCGTGGCGCCAGGACGGAGTGCCATGGGATGACCGTTTTCCGACGTAGATCTCCTCTCCGATAACGACAACATCTCCACCGCGGCGTTTAGACTTTGTGGTGCTGGTGACCGATGAGGCACGTAGGAAGAAGACTTGGACCTCGATCGCGATAGCAACCCGTCCTCGGTATCGGTCATGGCACCATTGTTACCCCCATTGTTTCTTTGCTTCTCCTCCTTGGGGCTCGACTTGCCATTCGCAGAACTGAATGATATCGACTTCCGAGAAGCGGGGGTGGAAGGTTCTGATGTATACGGGGATGCGGGAATCGGGGGGAGATTGGTGTGCAGCCCGTTCGACCAACCTCGGGTCGTCCCGTTTGGTTGTCCATGCTGGTCATTTGTAAAAGAGCGTCTGACAGGTGGCGATTGCTGGTGTGGTCGTTTGGGAGGACTCGCGCTCGTTGTCGCCGTGATCCGACCCGGGGAACTACGTGTCGACGAATATGAAGGTCGTGATTGCAAATCTGCGTTGCCGTTGCCCGATCGAGGTGAGACATGGCGGGTATCCTTGTCAACACCGCCGGTCTGTGCTCGAGTCCTACGTTGGGCTTGGCGGTCGGGCGTCGCGACCTGGTTGCTCGCGGCACCCTTTTTACGCATGCCGGTTTGAGAGAGACGACGACCTAGGGCCGTTTGCTAATATACTGGTGAGCATGTATTGGTGTCGAGGATAGAGTGGGCGAGTTACTTGTATGACAGTAAGGGGAATGACGAATCCGTTTGGACGCTCCCATACGGTCTCCCCTGTTTTAGTTTGATAATAATAAGGTATTCCACCGCGCGACTCGTCACTGAGTTCCCACCATTCGCCCTCTTCGCTGGGAGGGAGACTAGAATATAAAACTGAGAAACGTGATTTGAAATTGGACACATACGATACGGACTCACACAAAGGTGCCCACTGGGGGATCCCAACTAACCTGACCCGTCGCTGGACATGCAAAGAAGGTCGTGTTGGTCTTGAAGAAGCGTGGTAGGGGGCTTGTACCGGTCATTGACGGCGGAGAGAATGAGATAGGACGCACCTGTGGATCGACCAAAGTGACCCAAAAGTTTGCGCCCCAAGTCGAGCTGTCGGGATCGAATGACAGAGCAAAGGTTCCTGACGGACCAGGACTGCGTAGCGGTTCTCCATTGACGTTTACTTGCGGTACTACTACCGCATTCTGGGCAGAAGCGCCGTTGGACGTCGCATCGGCTGGCTTTGCTGGCGAGGTTTCGTGTGGCGCTGCGGGCGCCACAGTTGGAGTGGGAGGGTGCGCGGTATGATCGAGAGTCTTATCGGGTTCGGCGGTGGGCATTGGGCGCGGATTGGGCGTGCAAGGGGGAATCGCGCGCAGAGGGGAGAAAGAAGGGGGAGAACAGGTAAAAATACAAGACCAAGGTCACTGTGAATGGTGGCCGAGCTCCAGGACGGTCAAAACGCCCCCAAACTCAATGTTGAAAATTTGCAGGTACGAAGGCGAGCTTTGGGTGCAGATAGACTCGCCAGTTCAAGGCGCCTTCCCGTAATCCCATTTAGTAAGTCCGTTATGGACCTTCGCTTACTCGGTTAGCCCTGGCAGGGTCGACGGCCAGTGCGCATCGTGCTCCTCGAGGAGCATCCATATGTACTCCCATCTGAGACACGTAGCAGCTTGTCAACCAACATTATGTCCATCGAGACCCGAGTCTCGCCATCAAAACACCTAGATTGACGTGCTAAAATGAAAAAGGTGCGCGATTGAGGCTGCCAGTGTCTGCTGCGTTTGCCGACCAGAGACGGTACAACTCGACAGGTGGGGTTTCTGACCATCGTCACTTTTTCTGCGTCCTCTTCGCATCCTCCACAATCTGTTTCAGAACCTCTACGTCTGCTTGGTCCCCTTTCAGCGACTTCTCGACCCGCTCGTATAGCCTCGCCAGTCCTCTATAGATATCTCCCTCCTTTCCACCGACGAATTCCCCGATCTCCTCCATCTCCCCCACCCACCGGTATGCTTTCGGTAGCATCATTGGCACACCCTTCACCAGCCGGTCCAGTGCTCCGGCCTGCGACAGGCTCAGCTCTTTCACAAGTGCCTCAGCAGTCGCTGGTGATGACGCATAGGCAGCTAAGACATGTGTCAGCATCCGTTCATTGCATCGGTCACGTTTGACTTGCCCAAGATCATCGTCGTATACACACCAATCGTTCCCTTGGTGATTCCCTTGACGTGCCGCTCAGTCTTTCTGCCGTGCTTACATCTAAAGTGGAACACCACTCACCGCATACGACATTTTGAGTGCACTCGCATCTCCCACACCTGTACCCTCCCCCGTCAACGGCGAGACTCTCAGTACATACTCGGAGAACGCCACAAAGGTGTCGAGCATGTCTCTATCCTCTGCCGCAGCCGATGCGTAGAACGTAGGACCATAACCATCCCTTGGCGGACCTCCGATGATACCCGCATCTATGACCTTGATCCCAGTATCTGCCAAGATGCCTGCGATCCGTTTCACCGTCTCTGGACTGACAGCGTTACAGTTCGCAAACACTAGCGGTTCCGTGCTGGCTTCTTTGTCCCTGTTCGCGGCAGCGTCCCGGACCTTCTCGGCAAACGACACGGCGTCGTGAGGGGGCAGTATACTCAATATCCAGTCCGCTTTGACTACGATTTCGCTCAGAGGTGCATCGAGCATCCCTGCCTCCTTGGCGCGCTGACGGGTCGCTTCGGAACGCCCTTCTAGATCCGTGTAAACTGTACAACCGGCCCTGATAAGTCTTTTGGCCACCGCGGAGCCCATTGCTCCGGCCGCGATGACCGCGAGCCGAGGAAGTGCAGCAGTAGTCATGGTGTTGGACGTAGGAGATAAAGGACAGTGGCTATAGATAGACCTCGGTCACTCTTGTCAGGACTATTTTTGAGCAGAGGATAATCAAAATTTTGGCCTGGCCAGCTGACGGTGGCCCATTCGTCCAGCGTCCTTGGGCATGGTGTGGGCTGGAATCTAGATCAGTGGTGGGCACCACCGTGAGTAGGATACCCTGATCAGTGATGAGCAATAGGCCTAATCAGGCAGGGTGATACAGTGTCACATCAATTACGCACAGTCAGTGTGTATGCTCGAACTGTAGTTGCATATGCAGGTGACGAAGGACACGGTGATGATGTTGGGTGGCATGTACCAATGGAAGCATGGACCTGTGGGTAACGAGTGTGATGTCCGTGAGCAATGAGCGTTGCGATCAAGCTCGTATCACTTGACCCAGTGCAAAGGTAGCTCAACTTTGACATCATTCCATTACAAGTACTATGAACGCCGTCCTATTCCCAAGATGAAGAAATGGAAGTACGTCTCTGAATGGAACCAGCTTAGTGCTAGAGTCCTTCACAATACAGTAGTGTCGATCTTGTCAATGATTAAGTAATTCGGTACCACGGAATGTCGTTTTCTCCGAGGCCAGATCGGTTTCCGCCGACAAACACTGCGGTGAGAACGCAAAACGGGTTTGCCAGCCACGCACAACGTGGTCTCTCAAAGTAGCGTCGTTTCAGGGCTCCGGCGCGTATCAAGTCACATCACCAACGCTCTCTCTCCCATGGTCAGCACTTGTCACTCATATGTCTTTTATGAACTTATTCTGCAGCTCGCAAACCGCGTTTTTCTTGACTCTCACGCAACATACCGAGAAGTCCAGAATCGGGATGCGTCATCTATGCACCCTGTCGTCGCAGAGGCACATGTCTTCAAAGTACGTCAATATCACTCCGACAAGTCCTTTTGTACGACATCGCACAGGTGAGTCTCCACAACGCGTGCTATCGTTTATTATGTTTCACTTGTTCTCATATCGATCCGTTTCCAAGCTCACAAGGCTGCCTCACCGCTGGCGTTCGTGTTTGATATCGTCCGTGACATGTTCAAGTTTTCTTCGTCCTGAATATGCTGTAATTTGATCACCTTCCAACCCTTACCACAGGATGGTGTTCTCATTCGTGGTGACAACGCCCTACCAGCAGCAAAGCGTGCTTTGTCGATCCTGGACGGCAACAATCGGTTTGGCATGTATGTCTTTTTCTCTCCGCTCCACCGTTTTTTCGCGCGTCCTAATCGCTTCCCAAAGTAAGATACCTTACCTCTTAGTGAATGATACCTCATGTTTTCCACTTCCCATCAAACTCAATCATTCTTCAGCTAACTAACGGCGGTGGCGTGAGCGAACCAGCTCGCTGCCACAAACTCAGTCAACAGCTGGGAATCAACGTGAGATCCGCGGTCCGAAATGTCCTGTCCCTTTCACTGAAAAGGATTTCACGCAGATCGATCCGGAGCGATATATCCAGGCGCACACCGTACTTAAGTCTGTTGTGCACAAGTATGCCGATCTACCGGTGTTAGTGCTCGGCGGCAAGGGTGATACCCTCCGCAAGGTTGCCGAAGGGTAATTGTTTTATATATTTTATGCCCCGCCTTGCTCACAGATATCACTGATCTCGAAATTAGTTATGGCTTCAAGCATGTTTACACTACCCTCGACGTGCTTGCTTGGGATAAGTCGTGAGCTACCCGCCACTGCTCGCTTCACAACGGCTTCTCAAACAGGCAACAGTGTGTGTCCGCTTCACAATTATACGGTTGAAGAGCGGGAGTCCGTCAAGGTTAGTTCGCTTGCTGTTGCTCCGATCAATTCTTTAATCAGGCGAAATCTGGTGTTCATGCAGACAACTGATTTCTCCAAAATCTGCATCTCCGCTATCATTGTGTTTCATGATCCTCGAAACTGGGTTCTTGATATCCAAGTAATGTGCGATTTGATCCAATCACGCGGCGTTATGGGCGGTCCCTACTTAGGAGCTGATGCGCGAAAGGCGGTCGACCTCGTTTTTTGTAATCCAGATCTCATATGGAAGTCGGATTTTGATAGACCTCGACTGGGTCAAGGCGCGTTCAAAGAAGCTTTCCAAGGCGTGTTCAAGGTATGTGGTTGGTAGCTCCCACACCGTGACACACGCTGACCGACTGTCTCTCCGCAGGCGCTAACCGGAGCTCCGTACCCGTATACCCAATTTGGAAAGCCAACGGAAGCGACATATAAGTTCGCGGAGAAGATGTTGCGGGGACAACTGTCGAGAAATTCCACTCTTGATTCGGTGTTCGTAACAAACAAGAGCAACCCCGTTGGTCCCGCCACAAACTGACAATTGCATATTCTGCTTGACAGGTACATGGTTGGAGGTGAGTCGCCACTGATAAGGAGTGGCGACCAATTCACGTTGCACTCCTTAGACAACCCAGAATCCGACATTGCAGGGGCGAACGCCGCACGTTGGAAGTCAATACTAGTCAGGACCGGTGTTTACGACCCTTCTCAGGGCCCGCCAAGCCACCGTCCAACACGCGAGGTCGAGGATGTGGAGCAAGCTGTGCAATGGGCACTGGACCAGCAGTTTCAGCCGTAAGCATGAGGCGGCAAGGAAGGCGGGAAACCTGGCCGCGCTTTCAAGGGTTTAGGCTGTATGAATTTGGATGTTGCGCAATCGGCAGTACATGGTTAACTTTAGACGTAACCGTGGTCATGGCTGCCAGCATGCCTATGATCAAAATGTGGACTTTATTCTCAGGAGGCGTCGGACAGGTATTTGATCTGGGGCTGTCCGGCATGTCGATCAGCACGCTTCAAGACCTGAGCGGCCAGGTTTGTTTTGCTTTTCTTTCTCTTTTCAACACGCGGCCTTTTAAAGTTGTGGAATGGGCCAGGATCTCAGATTGGTCATCAATCAACTCACAAGGGCATGTTGTCGGCGAGTCGCCACGCAGTGATCACGCTTTGCACGCTCAACGGACTCGATGGTGACATGGCATAGAAACATAAGATTCTCGGTAAGGAATTTCACCTCAACTTTAAATTCATCTCAATGTCGATATCATGAGATCGGTTCTTGTTCGCCGACCAGAGACTGTTTCCTTTTTAGGTAAATATAAATTACCAGCGCAAAAAATCACATTTAGGTTTGTACGTATTGCCTCGGTCATTGCATATGTGTTCGCTATCGGAGTTGCAGGGTTTAAAGGCTTGTCAGTCCATGTATAAAGCGTTTCCACCCTGGATATGATTTTTGTTTGACTCTCGAGTGTTCAACCCACTTGGCCTGACTCTCATACACCCCGCTCTCTAACATGGCCAGTGGGTCCACCCCTTCCCCCCGTCGTTGCGCAGATGCCACCGCTTCTTCTGTCACGGTACCGCATGGTCGGACTGTCATCGAATACAGAAAGGACGGTGCCGTCTCCAAGATGCGCTTGCACAAGGGCAATATACCCGTTCTCCCCAAAACGAAGTTCTGTCCGCATTGTCCCGCGAAATTCACTCGCACCACGCATCTCAATCGCCACAAGCGTACCCGCAAGTCTTTGATTATCCCTGCCTAGATGCCGAACTCATTGCGTTGAACCCCACAGACACTGGAGACAGGTCCCATCGGTGTGATGTAAGCACCTGCAAAAATATCTCTTCTGTCCTGCATGCTGAGGACTGACCCTGACAGACCTGTGATGCGCAGTTTACCCGCAGAGATTTGTTGACGCAACATAAGAAAACATGCGGTGATTCGTGGGTGTCCTGTCTTTTCGCGCCGCCACGGTTATCTCCTCCCCTTTCTCCTGCGCTTTTTTGTTCTTGCCGTTACTCGATCTCACCCGAGATTCTAGGTCCCATGCTAACCGCACGAGGCGACGGTCCTGTCAGGCCTGCGCCGACTCAAAAGTGAAGTGTGATTTTCAGCGGCCATGCAGCAAATGCCAGGCACGTGGGAAAGAATGCGTGTTTATCATTCGGCGCTCCAGACCGTCCGGAATGAGCATGATGCCGACACTGTCGACCACGACGGTGGAGCGAAGCTCAGATTCTGAGGATCGGGGGCCTGTGCTAATCCCTACGATGCCTCACCCTGCAACTTCCGCATCTCCGACATCGTACAACTCCGCAGATCATTTACCAATCAATCAACAGACCGAGGGGGACTGTCACTGGGCGACTACGCCTTCAGGAGCCAATTCGGACGTGGTTTCCGCACTTTCTCCCCAAGAGTGTTTCTGTTCGGGCTCGGCGAGCGAACCAGGATCTCCGGGCTCTATGCCACCCCAAACTTCGTTTACGACGCTCTTTCCAGGAGATCTCCTCGACCCATTTCTCGTATATCCAAACTTTAACAACGCCCCGTTTCCTCTGATCATTCACACTCGCCAGTCGTTCTTTCACCAGTTTCCGCCGTGGATGACCCAACTTCATTCGCCACTCAAGGCGTCGACGTCCAACATACGTTCCATGCTTCTGGAGGATTAGTAGTATGTTATGCACCATCGTCTGCTCAACAGGTTCAAGACATAATTCCCAAGGAACATGTCAATTTGCAATGTCAAAGATATGCCCAAGATCGCTTTATGCCCTCTTTTTCTGTATTGGTCCCTCATTTCAAACAACAGAACTCGACTGAGGAACAACATCATTGTACGTCTGTCCCTGATTTTCATCGTTCAGTATTTTTTGAAACTGGCATACCTGATTCTCTCGGTTGTCAGATGCCTTTGATTCGCTGTCAGCTCACGGTCGAAGTCGTGTCAGAATCGCTGGTCCGTATCAAGTATATGGAAATGCGCGACGCACGCTACGAGATGGCCACTTCGGCAGTCAGCTTCACCTCACGTCTATGGACGCGCTCGACGGAGATTATTATGGACGAAACTGTGAGTAGTCGGTTACATCCCAGTACGTGCTTGTTTGACCCACCTCTGCACAGGCGACAAGTCTACTGGCCAACCTCGGATGCATGGAAGCGTTAGCACCCCTGGCCACTACTGGCCTGCGGTGCCTTTGGAGGGTGACATATTCGCTACCGATGTTTGGTAAGCTGCGTAAGCAGTGCTTCGATCGTTTTTGGTGTGATGTGGATGGAACTGATCACATGCGTCTGACAGGCTCAGATGACCAGAGGTACCGAGTGACGCTCGCAGAATGTTCCGTCGACGCTCTCCAATGGATTGGAGCGCACGTTGCGTGACGTCAGGCGATCGACTCTGCATGAAAGAAAATACTCTAAAACTCCTAATCTGTCTTGCGTATTTCGTCTCGTTTTGTACCCACGATTGCTTAGTAGCACGAAGAACCCACTTCATACTAATACCAATTGGCGCCGTCGACGCACCAATGGAATTGCCACGTTTTCTTTCGTCTCGTGACCATCATGATGGACTTCGTCATCCACTGGCACTTGCCTGCTACGACGTTGCGCGCGTGTTTGAAAAGCTGCGCTAAGACATCTACAACTACCCACGTCGGGCTTGCACGCACCAAGTTACTGTGGCTTCGAAGTTAGAGGGTGACTTACCCGCACATTAGGACACACGACGAGGAGACACTTGAGAGATGTCTGGGTTGGCCCGTTCATGCAGCTTCCAATGAACGATGCCAGTCCTTTATATACTGTGTTCTCGGAGGCATGAGTGGATGGTTTGCGGGCTTCATAGCATGATCCGGTCGGGGTTGGACGGCCTTGGACTCTCAACTAACACTGGAAGACTTCGTGCGAAGTGGGTCAATGACTCGCGTGCACAACCTTTTTCTGCTCAACTAGTTACTAGTTGTAGCCAGAAGGGTCATGTCCTTCAATCTCCCGTGAGTCTCGGAATGAGCTTCTTTCCTCTTTCGGATGATTGCAAGTGACAGCGCAGCGACGGACAGTGGGACTTTGACTACGACCGTCGTCGTCGCGGCTCACAGCGATGCTCCTGACGCCAGCTCTGGCCCATCTATCCTACGAGGCACTTTTCATTATAACGCCAATAACGCTCGTTCGACTAACGCGGATAAAGGGGTGAATTTGCCTTTTGCGTATAAAACACGACTCCGGGGTCGTGGAATCCATGCGTCTTTTTGTTGTGTTGTTGAAATGCTGACAAAGAAAAAATGGTCGTGTGCTGTGCAGAACATTGCTACCGTCCCCCGTTTCTGTCGTCGACCCGCATGGGTTTCGTGGCCGAATTGGCTACCAGGGGAGCCGAGTGTCTTGACCAGGTCAAACCGCACCCAGAGCATTTCTTATAGGATGCCATGAATGGCACCTGTAGTGGTAAGCAATAGTTCCTGCGTGTCTGGAGACTGGACCATGACCGAATCTTTGCCAGATACAACCAGTCTTCGATAACCCCCCTTTGGCCGTGATGTTTTGTGTTACGATTCATGCAATTCTTTATAAGAGCTTGTCTCAGTCGGACCATGGGTCTTTTTTGTTTGGCTTGTGTTGCGCCACATGTGCGCAGTTGATCACGTTTGTTATGATGTGTATGTCCTTGCCATTTTATTTATTCGCCGTCTGAGTCAAGCCAATGAAATACGACCACATCGGGCCGAAATAATGTCTCAAACAAGTTTCTAAACTACAGGTCTGTATTAGTGGAGACTAACTCCCACTCCTCAGATTCCGAAGCTGAGCAAGAAGCAACAACCTGGGACGTTTCCTCTCTTGGTCCGTCCCCTGGTATCTCTAAGAACGGACAAATGACGTCGCTCAGATACGCCTTAAACGCGTCATCAGTTTGCACATAGGGATCCTGAGCCTCCGGTGATACGCTGATGGTAGCGTAGATCATCACCAAGGCCTTGAAATACGCGGAGGCCAACTTCCAATTCTCTTCATGGCCTTTACCGGCTTCAAGACTCCTACGTCCCTTGCCTCCTAAAAAGTCCCTCTTCTTTTCCCTGCACCCAACGGCATCGACTCTTAGCCACGCGTCTAACGGTCGACCGTGCTTACGAGGCTTGCCGTCATCGTACCGAAGGCTGATCCAGATCAGGACCCAAATGAACGACTCCGCATCGTGTTTATACACATGGTTTACGTGACATTCAAGCGCGTTGTCTTCAAGGAGGTCCAACGCCATGAACGGGATGGTGCCGGTGCGTTCGGTTCCAGTAGCGGTCTTTTCGGTCGACGCTAGATCGAAGTCGTTCAACACACCCACAATCTTCCCATTGACTGTACGGTACATCAGATTTGATGGGCTGATGTCTCGGTGGTAAACATTGTTCTTCCAGAGGGCGAGGTGACCTTAGTTGAACAAAGTGAACAAGTTTGGTCCGAATATAGGTGTCAGACATTACTCACATTTCACCGTCTCCCACCATGCAAGAAAGAAGTCGCGCCCAATGAGTTCGGTGATGGGTCTCAACTTTCGAAAAATGATCATATACAGAACACGCTCTCCTTCAAGCTTGAGGCCGAGACGCATCCGAATCTTGGCGGTGGAGGTATTCTCGAATGATTTGTACCACAACATAACTAGCACGTGTCCCTCGACGTCTTTATCATGTGTGGTCTCGTATACTCTCTTCAAGATATCGGGCTCACTCGTGCGCGTGGCCTCTGCCCAGAAGACTTTGACAACGAGATCATGATCATCCTCGATGGAGAGTTTGTCACTCTTGATAGAGAACAAGTTTGTAGCCCGACTGTTCAAACCGTAGTGCGATACCCGTTCCTTGTCTGACGGCTCGAGTGTGATGTTGATCTCTTCACCCCCTCATCACCAGTGAGGGTCGTCTTGTGGGATGGTGGTCGAGGACCAAACTCTGGGTCAATCTTTGGATGCAAGCCCCAATGTTGTTCTCGGAAGCGTTGCATTGCGAGAAGGAGGATTAGGAAACGTGGGA
>JBBPOE010000095.1:0-58190 GCA_038091295.1 Tylopilus felleus | reverse complement strand
CTTGGAGGGTCTCGGTTGGAAGTCGAAAAACGAAGGAAGGGGTATTTCTGTTGATAAGGGGGGTGAAGGTGCGAGTGATATCTTCATCCGTGCGTGGTGTGCCCATGGTCGCAGAAACAGCCACGTGCAGGTTGTTCACGTTCGTCATCCGATTGAGTTCACCAACAAGAAACAGTGCAACACTGGAAGCAGGAATGAACACGTTACGGTAACGAGAATAATTGCTCGACAACTTACGCTTCGTGATGAAGACGAGAAAACCTTCTGATCTTAACATGTGCAAACACGGTACTCGTCCATCAGCTGTTTAGTTACAAATCCACAAGTACACCGATACAGCACATTTGACCTCCTCTGTCAGCCTCGTTTTCAATTTGGACCTCGGCAACTAGTATTTCAAAGGACGTACTTGCAATAATTTTTCTTGGAATGACAAGTGATGCGTAGATTCTGCGGTTAATGCTGCTTACGAGAGAAAGGCAGGAAGAGGAGAGAAATAAAACATCCCGAGACTCAAGGAAATAACGGATATAGAATGCTAGAGCATAGTAGACACGCGCTTGCTTTCGAACACCCCGACAGGGGCTTTCACATCAACCATCATCATGAGCACGACCAACCTCCGAGTCGGTGACCAAGAAGTCGCTTTAGAGTTCCAGTCTATATTCGACCCGTATACATGCACCCGTCGTGGCATATGTCCCGGGCCAGTCACCCAGATTTGAGCAGCTCATTTCGTCTACACAGTCTGAACAACAGCTCCTTTCCCCAGGTGGACCATTTCGGCGAGCTAGAGCAGTAATTTACCCTCGTGTTTGACAACCGCGCCGGTGTCGGTATGAGTGGGTCTCCCTGGGGACCTTATTCGTTCGTGCACCGCTTCTTGTCAGTGGAAAGCATTGACTCCGAGCTGCCTATAGGACGAGCGGGATGGCAGAAGATATCCTTTGCCTCCCCGACTACCTCCAGTGGACCCAAGACCGTAGTTTGCATATCGTTGGTATATCTTTGGATGGAATGATTGCCCAAATGATGCGACCGATCATACGACGAGAAGAAGCATAACGATGGAACGAACGAGTGTCCATATCTTGTCTTCACCTGTTGTCACAGTTACAGGCTGCAAAGCACAACATTATGAATGTGGCTGGAATCATCCACAGGTAAGAATGGCACTTCATTCGAATATGATGCTTATCATCGCGCAGATTGCAAGACCGTGTACCAAGGGAGACCAATGAGTAAAACTAAACGTGGTTCGGGTTGGACTGTGGTGTGGCTGTATGTAACTGTGTACGATGCTACACAAAACAGAGGAGTGTCTTGAGGTGGTTCCCATTTGTCGACCAGCTGAGGATGCTTGCGGGTCCAGGGATGCCCGGAGGGCCGTTGAACGAGACAGACGACGGTAAAGCATACCATGCTGATCGATACCTTATGTACAGATCGGAAATCTGTAGCGGTTATTTATTACCAATCCACAAGTATACAAGGATGGGTCTGTCGGCATCTTTTTCAACGTCGACCTCAGCCACAGTGCTAAGACCTGGGCTCATTCTTCCTGGAATGACCTCATAGGAGGGTCTGGTGACCAGACTAGTCTCTACTCGCTGTCAACAAAATGAAAATGACCGCTCTCCCACCTGCCAAACGAACGTCCATTTGTAGTGAGTTGACCTGGGGACTCTTTGCGGCTGGCGAGAGGGTGATAGAGAGATTCCTCATCGGCGGCGGGCTGATCCACCAGATCGTCATCGCTTTCCAGTGATGCTCCCGCAGCCACGATGAGGAACAGGTCCAACGCCTCCAACTTGGGTGTAAGCACCTGATTCTGACCACGATCAGAATATTCTTCTTGGTTGTCGGTACCGGTGTGGCGGGGATTGAAGGAAAGTACCGGAGCTAGGTCTGGGAGACAACCGTCCCTTAATCGGAGACAGCGTAGATTTGGAAGCTGTCCCAACATCTCTCTCCAAAAGGTCAATGAGAACGGCGGTTGGAAGACCGTCATGCTGTGAACACCCGTCAAAGGTATGGAGCGGCAAATGCTTAGCATGCGATCTTCGTTGTCCGCCATTGTTTCGGACCGGTCAGCGACGATATGGAGGAGCCTGCTCTCATCCATGGAGGAAAAGAAAGGGTGGCGGTCACACTCCGAGAGGCTGACAGAGAGCATCGGTGCTCCCGACTCATAATCTTCAAATTCAATGAGCATTGAACGAATTATAGGAGTCGACAATGCCTGGTCTTCGGACGTGCCGAACCTTTGTGCGAAAACTGGAGAGAGCAGTGTATAATCGTGAGGGAAGGAACCACGTTCGGAATTGTATTGTAGCTTGATTTGGGTTTTCAGCAAAACATTCATGCAAGAAAGCAGCGCAAAAACTGTCGATAGTGGAGCAGCGATCGAAAGGCTAGGAAGATGGGGAAGATCGATGCTCTGGAAGGTCCTGAATGCCGTGCTAGAGAGAAAACCAGTGGCGCTAGGAAGGGCATCATCGAGATATAAATGCTTGAGATCTTTCATGCGGCTCAGCGTGGCTAAAAACTGCTCCATGTTTTGCGGAGAGAGTCCAGGGAGATAGGACAAACTGAGAGTTGTCACACCACTCAGCATAAGCGAATACCATGGTATCGGAAAATTTGAGACCTCGAGTGTACGAAGTGCTGGAGTGTCTCCATCTAGGGATATCGATGGGGGCCAATTATCCGAGGGAAAGGGTGGCAAAAACAAGACCTTTACGTTTTGCAGGAGGGGAGCATGGGAGAAGAGTTTGGCAAAAAATTGATATCCCTGGCGCTGGCGATCAAGGCATAGGCATATTTCCTGTATGCGTTCTGCATGGTCAACCACTTTCTCCAAAAAGCTCAACAGCGAAGGTGTTTTGTCGGAGATCCGCACATATGAGTGTAGTTTCAGTTTCAGCGGTGCCTGTTTTGATCTAGACAATAACTCCTCCATCCAGCGTGGTGACACGGAAAAAAGGAATGTCCAAAGGATTGGGCAATTCAGAGCGACGTAGCGCCAATGACGACAAACATATGAAACATTGACCCAACTAGGCGGAGTCCGGATGGGAAAACCGTTGTCCTTGCTGTAATGATCGTAGGCACCATGAATAAATATGGCTTGGAGGGTCTCGGTTGGAAGTCGAAAAACGAAGGAAGGGGTATTTCTGTTGATAAGGGGGGTGAAGGTGCGAGTGATATCTTCATCCGTGCGTGGTGTGCCCATGGTCGCAGAAACAGCCACGTGTAGGTTGTTCACGTTCGCCATCCGGTTGGGTTCACCAGCAAGAAACTAGAGTAACACTGGAAGTAGGATTACTAAATGAACACGTTAATGAATAATTGCTCGAACGACGTACGCTTCCGAGTTGTGATGAAGGCAAGAAAACCTTCTGATCCTAACATGTGCAAACACGGTACTCGTCCATCGGCGCGAGCTGTTTAGCTACATACAAATCCACAAGTACACGGATACAGCACATTAATATTTGACCTCCTCTGTCAGCCTCGTTTTCAACTTGGACCTCCGAGTCGGCGACTGGTATCTTGGCATATTTGCAATCATTCTTGTAATGCAAGTGATGCGTAGATTCTGCGGTTAATGAGAGCTTACGAGAGAAAGATGGGGAAAGGCAGGAAGGAGGGAAATAAAACATCCCGAGAAAAGGAAATAACGGATATAAAATGCTAGAGCAAAGTGGACACATGATATTTGCTTCCGAACACCCCGATAGGGGCTTTCACATCAACCATCATCATGAGCACGACCATAGCCAACCTCGGCGACCAAGAAGTCACTTTGGAGTTCCAGTCTATATTCGACCCGCATACATGCACCCGTCGTGGCATGTGTCCAGTCACTCAGATGCGCCACCAACACGAACCATTCGAAAGCCACTCCCTCTACTTTGAAGTACACGGTAATGGTCCAGAGAAAATCGTCCTCATCATGGGGTAAACGTTTAGATTCACCGAAATACGCGTCAAAGTCTCATTTCATCATAGTATGAACGATACCTCCTTTGCTTGGCTTCCCCAGGTGGATCATTTCGGCAAGTTAGAAAAGTACTCCACGCTCGTGTTCGACAACCGCGGTGTTGGCATGAGCGGGTCTCCCTGGGGCCCTTATTCGTCCGTGCGCAGCTTATTGTCAGCGCAGGGCACTGACCCACCTATAGGACGGGCGGGATGGCAGAAGACATCCTCTGCCTTCTCAACTACCTCCAGTGGACAGAGGAGCGCAGTTTGCACGTCGTTGGCATATCTTTGGGCGGAATGATTGCGCAAGGTAGTTCAGCTATTTCATCCATATCACGTCTAACTCCTATCCTAGAACTCACATACCGCATTCCAGACCGCGTCATGTCGCTCAGCCTCATCGTCACAAGTGGTGGTGGAAACGTTTGGACCAATATGCCCTCGGTATGTGCGCATATACCCTGTCCTTCGACAGAAAGAAACAACAACGTATTTCAGCTTGGCAAATGCTTGCGTTTTGCGAGGTCACATTTCCCACTCACTTTATATCTTACGCCTGTCTGACTCTTCGACCCAGAGTGTTGACAGCACTTGACGTAGATAAAAGGGTTGAAGCGATCGAGGAAATGTTGTTCCCAAACGAATGGTTAAATTCTTTCGCAGAGGATGATTCAGAGGGACGAACGAATAGGGAAGTGGAACGAGAGGTATATTTCCGGTCACTTCGGGCTGACTCCCTGAAATTCAACCCACCTTGCAGCTCATCTCTCGCAGGATGGAAACCACCAAACCACAAACACTCATGGGTGCCTTTGGGCAAATGGCCGCAGGTCTGACTCATAACATGAAACCAGACCGACTTGCCAAAGTTTCTGCGTCCATTCCCAAAGTGCTGATTCTTACTGCTGCCGAGGATTTAATCATTCCCTCCACGGAAGGCGAGAAGTTGAAGCATCACATGCCTGATGCCGAGTATCAGTGCTGGGAGAAAACAGGACACGGCGTATGCGGTCAGCACAAGGAGAAGTTCAACCAACTGTTGGAAAGGGTATTCGAGGAAGGGAAGGAAGCGGCTCGCAGACTCCAAATGAGCGGGACAGTAGGATGGTGAGCAGTAAGTGAACTCTGAGAGCAGACAATAATGGTAGCCAAATTTGATGACCACGCCGATCGGTGGCTAGAGTACATGGAGTGTGAATTAAGCTCCATAGCTAGGCGTGATGTATGGAGGATCATGTGAGTCGGAAATCTGCAACCATCATTTAGCCAATCCACATGGTAATGAATACAGAACTCCAACCTAAATGCAATGCCAAACACGAACTGGAACGCCCAACACCTTCACCGCTCTGTCAACATCTTTTTCAACGTCGATCTCAGAGACTTGGGCGCATTCCCAATCTTTCTTCTCGAAATGACGGGCTCAATGCGCAAATTCTGCGGCCAGGATTCGCCTGCCCCCTGTTGCCGCTTCTGCATGAGCTTGATGAGCGGCTCTTTGAGTGCCTTTTCTTGCTTTTTTGTGAGCGGCGGTGGGCGCACTCGATAAGGGTTTAGAGACGACTTGGGAACGACACGGGCAAGGAGGGGCGACATCGTCCTGGATGAACTGGCGGAAATGAGAAGCTGTCACAAGCAGTAACGTATGTCACGTCACGTATCGCGTCGTGTCACGCTCATAAGAGCACTCCTGAACCCACCGCGTCGGCTGAATACCAGCTACGGGGTGAGCGGACATGAAGCGCAGGGAACAGTACGGCGATGGGACGGGGAAGCCGTCTAAAAAGCCAAGAACGTCGACCAAGGACAAAGGGAAGCAAAAGGACTCGCAGCCCCTCGCTTGGTCCGAGCATTTCCAAGACGTAAGTGGAAGCTAAAGCATTGCGTGTTGCTAATTCTAAAACGTTTGTTCTAAGCTCGCAAAGGTATGCAAAACTTCCGGCTTATGCAGAACCTGCTTATGATGCGTTTGTATGCAGGTTTTCAAGGTGCGGCAACTACTAATGAATGTTCTGGTGCTGCATATGCAAAAACTATATTCATGGTTCAGGCTCTCAATACTGTACTTGCATTCGTGTCCTCGCGAAAACATCTGGCAACTACCTTTCCAGTGATTCGTTCATCCGTGGAAGGCCTGCTGAAAAGGTCGAGCGCATACACCATCCTGCCGACCCTCGACTGACGCACCCGACCCTAACAGACCACTAGATCTCGCCAAAGTCGCCGAACTCAAGTGCGTAATGTGAATACACATGATAACCCACGGGAATTGACTCGTATCCAGAGCGCTTCTCCCGGATCTCGTCAAGTTCGCTTACATACCACGCAATGAACTACGAATACACGCTGAAACGCTGTCTCAACAACAACGCGTAGGACGTCTGAGCCCCGACTTTTCCATACCTTCTTCATCCCAACTTCCTGGTGTGGAAGAAGAGGAGCACGTGCTGATACTCGAATTTGCGGACAATTCAAAGGGGAAGAAAGAGAAATCGGGGTCGGTTTCACATTGATGCGTGCGGGTATGTGAGATCGTTTTGACACTATTTCCTCAGAACCGGGTTATCGCTTCCACCTGCAATGACACCTGCTCGGACA
The DNA here is from genome assembly GCA_038091295.1 of Tylopilus felleus. Lineage (NCBI taxonomy): Eukaryota > Fungi > Basidiomycota > Agaricomycetes > Boletales > Boletaceae > Tylopilus > Tylopilus felleus. The sequence goes on along the minus strand of JBBPOE010000095.1, from coordinate 51,605 downwards.
AAGAAACTGATCGAACACCGTGATGAACGATTCACGCGCGCTGTGGACGAGTAGGTTACTCAGTTCACGCGCCTGCACTCCCTTTGGAATGTTTCCACAGACTTCTTACCGCGACACCTGTAAACGAAGATCCAGTCGCCCTTCTCCAAGCTGCTGCCAGGGACCACATCCCCGTGAACCCTAAATCCAAAAGCCTCACCGTGGTTGCGCCGTCACACGACAATCTTACAATTCCGAAACCTGAGGAACGACTTTCCATTGACGAGGTCATCCAAGAAATCCAAGACCAGGAATGGTACAAGGGACAGATTGTTGACCGCCGTACTTTCGACGCAAGAGAAGCGAAACAAGGTAGGTCGCACTTTCCCCCAAAGACCTCAAGTTTTCAGACGGAAGAACTTTGCAGGGACCCTCGACGAGCCGCTTTCTGAGACGATCCAACAAGCATTGCGTGATGCGAGGAAGATCAATTCGTTGTATTTGCATCAGGCAGCTGCTATCAATGCTATCGCGAAACACCGACACGTTATCGTTTCGACCAGTACTGCCTCTGGAAAGAGTGTTATATACCAGGTGAGTGGGTGTTTGTGCTCTTCAAATTATTCTTCAATGCGTAGGTAGGTTCCTCTGTTGAGATTGTTGGAAAAGGATCCTAGCGCAACCGCTATCTTCGTATACCCAACCAAGGTAAGTTGAAAAGGAGAACCTGTGATATTTTGGACAACTCTCCTGTCCTAGGCTTTGGCGCAAGATCAAAGGACAGCATTAGAGCAGCTGCTGTGGTCTAGTCCGGGACTTCGACACATAAAAGTAGCGACCTATGACGGCGACACGCCGCAGGAACGCAGAGCCGGTTCGTTTGCTTTCTTTTCTTTTCACTTTTGCCTGGCAGTGATGACACGGTTGGCAGAGATTCGGGAGAGCGCGTCCGTCATATTCACCAACTTTGTACGTGATACATCGTGTTGAGACAAGTTCAAACTCGATTACATATAGGACACGATACATGCATCGATCTTGCCGCACGAAGAACTCTGGAGATCGTATGTGGTCTTTTCATGTTCTTCCTTTGTTCCTCACCACTGACCGGTAACCTTAGGTTCCTAGGGAACCTCAAGCTTATGGCCGTCGACGAGTTGCATTACTATGCTGACCTGTTTGGGAGGTATGTCATTTACAATCCTATTGCAAGCTTCAGTGTTGATGCTTTTCAGCCACGTCGCACAAGTCATCCGGCGGTTCCGAAGAGTCTGTTCGGCGATTGGTAGTGAGTACCTCTCACTTGAGAAGCATACAGGCTTAGTGAACATGTGGGAACAAGATCGAGACATCGTATTTGTGTCTTGCAGTGCGACGATCGCAAAACCTGCACAACACATGAGACGTCTTTTTGGCATCGAGGTATGTACCGTTCGCCCCCCTACTGCAAGCGAAGCTCAATCACGCAGGACGTAGAGGAGATCACGGAAGACGGTGCTCCGTCTGGGATCAAGGACTACATCGTGTGGGACCCGCCGTTTATAGACGACCAAGCACCGCAGCTAGGCCGAAGCAGCTCGATATCGGAGTCGACTGGGTTAATGCGGTTTTTGATGAAACGGGGGATTCGAGTGATCCTCTTTTGCAAGGTGGGTCGGTTGCAATGACGTGAACTGAGGTACTGATGTTCGAGTATATGCATCCTAGATCCGCAAAGCGTGCGAGTTGGTGAGGATGGATTTTGTTGCGCTGGAGACTACTTACATCGTAAGGTAGGCGATGAAGACGCTTCGCGCGGACCTGAGCGCGGAGGGTCGACTAGACATCCTTGCCAAAGTCATGGCCTATCGTGGAGGTGCGTGGAAAACCTCGTCTCAGCATCTTGCTGTTGATTCATCCAACCTGTCCCTAGGTTACTCTCAAGAGGTAGTCTTCTGCCTTACTGTCGTCTGGCAGTCAAGCTAACAAACCTTCATAGGACCGACGACGTATCGAGAACGAAGCCTTCTCGGGTAATCTTCTCGGAATCGTTGCAACGAATGCACTCGAACTCGGTGTGGACATTGGTGTTCTGGACGCTGTCATCATGCTTGGATTTCCTTTCGGAATAGCGAATTTTGTGCGTCACTTTTCCTTTCTAAATCCCGAGAGCGAGACTGTCACATTGACACCACCCCGCCAGCGCCAACAAGCCGGACGGGCAGGCCGCAGGACGCGTGACTCACTCGCGGTTCTCGTCGCGGACAACCTTCCCATTGACCAGCACTACGTTCAACACCCCGACGGCCTGTTCAACAAACCGATGAACGACCTCATGATCGATCTCGACAACAAGGTGATTCTCGAGGTGCACCTGCAGTGTGCGGCGCATGAGATGCCGTTGTGTAAAGGTGACGACGTGTACTTTGGCACGTCGCTCGGCGAGCTGTGTGATGCCAAGTTGACCAGGGATAAAGACGGTTGGTGAGCGAACGCGTAATACGTCGGAGGTTGACTGGGAGCTCAAGTTCGATACGTTTGGCGTGGCAAGGTACCATCCACACCCCAAGTTCCTGCCGTATCCCGCCCGGCATGTCTCTATACGAGGTGCCGAGGACGACAAGTACACGCTGGTGGATATCACGAAAGACGTTCCCAAGATGTTGGAAGAGATCGAGTTCTCGCGGGCGCTGTTCGAGGTGTACGAAGGAGGCGTGGTATGGTTATCTCATCTCGTTCTGACGGTACACCGACGCTCATGTATACTCGTTTAGTTCATGCATCAAGGACTGACGTTCATCGTGAGTCGACGCCTTTCGTGATGTCTGCGGCTGATGGGTGTCGGTAGGTAAAAGAAGTGAGTCACGACACGAAGATGGCAAAGCTCATCCGGGCAGACGTCAACTGGATCACTTCTCCGAGGTGCGTTTGTTGAGGTCTGCGCTGCTAAAGCTCAGCGTGTCTTGTAGGGATTTTACGTGCGTCGTTCGTTGTAGATGTTTACAAAGGACTGTTGACGACAGCGACGTAGCGATGTGGACGCGAAACAAACGTGGCGTGTTAGGGCGATCCCCGACTCGCCACATCTCACTTATTTCGGACGTGAGTGTGCATACAGGACGATGCACAGACATGATCAAACTCGCTTTCAGGTGTGGATGTCACCACAGTCGTGTACGGTAAGTCGCTCTGAATAGTACCATCGACACATCTCAGGCTACATGTCCATGATCCACCAGGCTTTTACAAAATCAGGTATGAGCCACTCTACACACCTACGCAAACATGCGCGGTGATTCACGTCGCCGCAGGAACAAGCGTATCTTGGACGTCGTCGACGTGGACACGCCACCCTGGGAACGTCAAGGCACCGGCTTCTGGCTCGACGTTCCAAAGCCCATCTTGGCCCTCATGCGGTCTAAAGGTCTACGACCTGCCGAAGCAATCCACTCCGCGTGCCATGCGTGGATGAACCAGTTTGCGCTGGCGGTGGACTTGAAGACGGAGTGCAAGGCTGCGGAGAAGGAGTACAAGGTGGCTGCGTCGACGCGGAAGCGGCCGGCGAGGTAAGGTGGGGTGGCGCGCGTGGGTGTTCAGTCTTGCTCAATTGTTGGCGAGCGTAGGCTTATATTTTACGACGCGGGCGGCAAGAGCGGTGCCTCGGCGCAGGGGTTCGATCATGGTACGTTTTTTGCGCGTTGGTGTGGGCTCTGAAGGTGACCTCGAGTGCCGCGCATACAGCCTCGGAGATTTTGCGTAAAGCACATGATGTCATCGAGCGCTGTCCGTGCGTGGAGGGCTGTCTGGATTGTAAGTCTTGGTGTCGACGCATGAACAGATCTTAAACACGACATGGACTGCAGGTATCCACAGTGCGACATGCAAGGAGGGGAACAACGTGTCATCCAAGTTAGGAGCGCTGCTTGTCTTACGCGGGCTCCTTAGTCTGGAGATCAATGCGGAGAGTATTCCGGAGAGGGTGGATGAGGAGACAGGATTTGACACGATCGTGGATGCGGATTACGTGCGAGCTGTGGATGGAGTCGAGGTCGAACGTTGAGCGCCCCGAGTGTATATATCGGTGTGATATCTGCTACTTCGTATCTCTTCAAGCGTTTACAAGAACCGTGATGTTATCAAGCCGAGGAGTCTCCTTCGAAGCGGAACACTTCCTCTAAATCCTAATGTCGGATGCCACTTAGTATACAACCGATCACCGCCTCTTACACTCACCGTCCACCACGGGATAGGTCCTCCACTTCCCGTCGCATCCTCATTGAAGCTTTCCTGCATCGGATCCGTCAGCTTCCACCACCGCTGGGTCTCCTTGTCGGCCGCGATTGCAGCCATGTCCTTGTCATAGTCATCGCCGGTGTATTTGAACGTGGCGACGAGGAGCTGGAGAGGGGGGTAGTGATTGATGGCGTAGTCGGCGATGTGGTGACGCGCGAGGGCGGCGAGGACGCTGGGCCACACGTGTGCGTGGAGGGTCTTGTATTCCTCTACGCAATCAGGTTTGAGCTGTATAGGTCGGATCAACGTCCGAGGTGGGGCGGTGAGGGAAATTTACCTTGATGATTTGACAGATGCGTTTGGGATGAGACATGTCAGGTCAAATGCGGACCCGAAGGTCTGAAGGATCCATCATGACCTTTTTCTTGTTATCGCGGTTAATATTTCAAAGGATGCCTGTTTTTTTGAAACTCCGCCTAGCCAACCAACCCAAGCGCAGCTGTCAGGGCAGAAGCGTTGTGTTGTTGTATACCATCCTTGACGCTCTACTCCTCCAAATTACTCGCCATGACTGAAGGAAGCAACTATGACTATCTCTTCAAGGTCCGTATTACCCCCCAATCGCCGCCTAGCCTCTCACACAACCATGACACGGATAGGTCGTCCTAATTGGTGACTCTGGTGTAGGCAAATCGTACGTCGCCTTCGACACAATCCACACTGTAGATGGCACCCTCTGACCCTCGCTGTCTTTCCACAGAAACCGTATGCATGCTCCGAGGTAGTGACGGACCATGTTGACGTACGCCCACAGTGCTCTCGCGGTTCACCCGGAACGAGTTCAACTTGGATTCGAAATCGACGATCGGCGTCGAGTTTGCCACCCGTTCCATCAACGTCGACGGCAAGACCGTCAAGGCACAGATTTGGGATACTGCAGGTCAAGAACGATACAGGGCGATCACTTCCGCGTCAGTCCGCGCCTACACATACGGGTACCCTTGACCCGGTTAGACTTACCGGACCTTGCAGATACTACCGTGGTGCAGTCGGTGCGCTGTTGGTGTACGATATCTCAAAGCATGGCACATACGCCAACGTGACGCGGTGGTTGAAGGAACTTCGGGACCATGCCGACTTGAACAATGTGATCATGCTCGTCGGCAACAAGAGCGACCTCAAGCACCTGAGGGCTGTCCCCACGGAAGAAGCAAAGAACTTTGCAAGTCAGTCTGGCGTTTTGGTTGACACTCCGAATGGAGTGACTCATGTGTCGTTTCCAGCTGAAAATGAGCTGTTGTTCATTGAGACTTCGGCGCTGGACGCCTCGAACGTCGAGACGGCATTCCAAACTATACTCACTGGTCAGTGTGCCACTCGCGTGCTACTACGGGGTGTTGACGCTGTTGGCAGACATCTACCGGATCATGTCGAGCAAGTCGCTCGAGCAATCCGCAGACGCGATCAGGGGGCCGACCAGCGACACGATCCCTGTTGCCATTGACTCGTCTGCGCCGGCCAAGGCTGGTTCGTGTTGTTAAGCGGTATTGGGGATGTGTTGGTTGTTGTAGTTGTGTATAGGTACTGTTTGTTGTTCCTGCTAATAGTACGATTTTCGAACGAAAGAGAGAGAAAAAGGTTTGCGAGCGGCGCGACCCACAGCGCGGCTGACGACCTGTCCTGATTTCCTGTGACTAATTCGGCAGATCCAGTCGGATGCGGAATTGCTTCCCTGACCAATCATGGATCAATTATTCCAAGTCCGATCATGCCTTACGGCGTGAGAAACTGTGGAAACCAAATTTTCTGGAGGGGACAGTCTTGAACCAGCGCACTCGTGAGTGAATTCGCTGGGTGAAACCATCTCGCATTCCCGGTTTGGCCATTACAGCCGTTGAGCCACCGGGCTGTTCCATGCCACAGGTACTATGTTTTACATGGACTGCACCTTGTTGTCCTTCCACCTCCACTCTGGTCCAACAATGGGCTTCCACACTAGATCTAATCTATAAAAGCGCGTCCCTTTTGCTGGCTGGTGGGCATCTCATCTCTCCCCTCGTTCTCCATGTCTCACCCCCTCGACTGGCAGTATCCAGCCACCGGTCCAGCACCACCAACGCCCGTGGTCGTGAGCACCGTACCAACGTACCTTGGTGGCCTGCCGACTCCCCCTTCCACTCCTCCCAGACCGCGTGCCACCCGCACCACTGATGATTACGCGCCGTGTCCCCCGACGCCGCACTTTGTCCCCTCTTGCGCGTACCAAGACGAGATAGAGTGGTCGAACACGCTCAACTCTGTGACCTCCCAATTGACATCGGAACTGGACCCGTCCACCGTGTTTGAGGACCCACTGACCGAATTAACCTCGAACGACGTTTACGATGATGACCTGCCAACCCCGCATGTATCCGATTGCCTCATCTACGCCCGTGGACTCTATGCGTATCCGAACCCCATCTTGGCCATGATCAAACGCGCCTCCCTGGATCTACGTGGTCTCAAAAATCAGCTTGTCGACCCACTGGCCTGTGGACAACCCTTCAAGCTATTCTCCCTCACCGCTGGTCTCGTTCCCATGACCGGACTGAACAAGCACGACGAGCAGTCATTCGATTACTATTTCATTTCCGACTTGTCCTTGCTCAAGGCCCCAAAACGCTCGATTTCGCACACTTTTTCGATCGGCACCATTCAAGCCCTCCAACACGATCTCCCCAACCTGTGGAATGCGGTGTATCCGGAGCCCATTCCTCCTGTCATCATCCGCGCATGCGATCTCGTTGGACCCTACAATCTGAGCCGACGTGACGATGGTTACGCTTTTGTCGTACCGACCGAGGACTCGATCTGGGACACTATCTGCCAACGTGGTATCGACTCGACCTTTAGGCCGATCAACCGCTCCGCCACCGTCGAAACCGACTTTTGTCACAAGGGCGATGCAATGTATTACCCTCAGCACATCGTGGCCTCTAAGTTCGCCGTAAACGTTTTCGTGGAATTACCCGACTCCGACTCCGAGATAGGATCGACTCTTCGCTGCGAATACTTGGGTGCGTATGTGTTACAGGTAATGGACAGACTGAGCATCAGTTCTTCCATTTGGTCGGATATAGACCCCCAAGTTCAGCAATCCGTCTTTGATCGCGTTCCCCACCTCTTCGAGAGATCTGGACATCCACGCCTCCCCTACGTCAAGCTCTGCTACTATCACTGGGACCCGTGCGTCATCAAGTTGGCGAAGCAATCTCTGAAAATCGTCCCGGCTAGTCAAGGCATCCCCCAATGTGAATTCGACTGCGCGAGCATCTACTCGGAGGACTCTTCGAGCTCGGACTCTAGTGACAGTACCGACCAGTCCTACGATCACGACGATCTTCTCACCATGTGAGTAATCTCTCTGCTGTTCCACGCTGATCTCTCTGTATTTTCAGATCTCATTTCCGTCATGATTTCGTACTTCTTCTTTCGTTCACTGTATATTGTTCTTCATGACCTCCTGCATCAACTTCCTACTGATATATGCCATGCACTCCTAACATGTCTGTTGCCCGGGGCTTTGTACTCACCATCATGCTTACATCACATTCCTCCTTTCCCCTTTCCTTTCCCTTCTTACCTTACTCGGTTCATGTTTAACATATCGACCGGGGCTTTGTAACTTTTCCAAAAAAAAAACATCTATTCTGCATTGGTGTGATCGGTTCTCGTGGTCATCAACATGATCGGGTAATAAATCAACGTCAGTCGTCGTTAATCTCGTTCTCAAAGCATCCCCGCGCCATTTGGGTCCAAAGCGCACCCCTAGTTCGTCTTGATCTTCTCCACGACACCTAATCGGCCGAACGTCAGTACACCGCAGCGCCCAGTGGCACACGAGGCAAAAGCACCCACCTCGTTTGGCCGCCCACCCAAACTTGGCGGCCGTACGCGAAGAAAACAGGGCGACGAGCACGAGCGCACACGCCGACCGCGCCGTCTCGGGGTCCAGCGGGGCGATCTTGTCCGCACCCACTGCGCCACCGAGCACGCCCGCGAGGACGGCGTGCACATCCGCCCAAAAAGGCTGGGCGTGCGTGAGCGTGGCGTAGATGGCCGTGATGAGCGGGGCGCTCCACAGATCGGTCGTCGTCCAGCCGTATGGGAGGAGTTCGGTGGGGGTGGTGAGCGCGAGGGGGGTCGGGTGGAGGAAGGAGACGAGGTTAGTGATAAAGGGTCCGCCGTTGGTGATGATCTGGTGGCCACACGCGAGGGAGCATCAGCAGCAGCGAGGAAAGAGAGCGAGCGTACGCACAAAGGAGGCGAGGAGGAGCGCCCAGGGGGACTCGGACACTGCGGGGTATGGGCTGCGGAGCACGACGGGCGGGACGAGCGTGCACACGAGCATTGCGCGGGTGTGGCCGTCCAAAAAGGAGAGCGGGAGCTCCGAGTGGAACGCCATCGGCGGCACCCCGGGGAGTGCGTGGACGAACGCCTGAACGAGGATGTACAGCAGTGGCCCGACGCCTGAGATCATGAAGGAGGTAGGGACGCCGAGTAGGGGAGCTGCCGGTGTGAGGATCAGGTGAGTGTCTGGGAGACGTAGAGATATCGATCGGGAGGGTGGGCGTACCTGCGATGGCTTCACCGCCATACACGACAGTCAAGACGGTGAATGCATCTCTGACAAAGGAACGGTCCTCGGGGGGAGGAAGCGTGCTGTCCGTCTCTCGTCGTTTCGTGTGCTCGCCACGCAAGTTCTCCTTTAGGTACCGGAGGATGTAGCAGAGACGAAAAGCAGCAGCCAAGTCCAGAGAGCTGATTTTGAGGCCAAACCAAGAAAATGGTTCCAATGGCGTCAACGCATACTGATACAGAGAAATAAAAGGTTGGAGAGTCATGACGGTGAAGAGAAAGAGGGCCCGTCTCTAACCGACAAGCCCAGAATGGGTGATTGCGTGGAGCACAGGTACATGTAAACATCGTGACATCTAAACTATTTGCGTAACGAACGTGCACACTAGTACTGCGGAACAGGAGGCGGAGGGGGCATTCCTCCCGGCGGTGCCATCATCCCAGGCGTAAATCCAGGTGGTGGAGGCGGGGGGAACGACCCAGGTGGGAACATGGACATATTCCCTGAGGGCGGCGGAGGCATCCCCATCGGCATCCCGACTGGTGCACCCATCATAGACATCGGCTGAGATGCAACCGTTTGCTGAGGTGTAAACCCAGGTGGTGGAGGCGGTTGTGCCAACGCGCCCGCAAACTGACCCTGGTATGGTCCTTGAAAACCAGGCATGGGAGGTCGCGCACCAAACGCCATCGGTGCAGGAGGTGGCCGAGCATTGACAGGAAGCGCGTTATTTTTGCGTGCTTGAGCAGCGAGTAGACGTTCTGCGGATGTACCGTGCCGTTCGCCTTTGCCGTCCTTCTTGAACGCATATTGCACGGTAATGGCCTTATTCATCAGGAACTGGCCATTCATCGATTCGATGGCAGCATCAGACGACTCGAAATCGGTATACGAAACGAAACCATAGCCTTTTGATATTCCTGTACTTGGGTCCCGAGCAATCTGAACGTGCGAGGGATGTGAATCTCGCATACAAAGACAAGGAAATCGGACAACACACCTTGGCTGTTGTAGCCATAACCCCGAACGCACTGAACGTATCGTAAAGAAGCCGCTCGTCCACATTCTCGTCCATACTCCCGATGAAGAGGTTAGCACCGACGTCCAGTTGCTTTTTATCAGAGGAAGCCTACCCACGCCCAGTTAGCCTGTGTACGCGGAGACCAAATCATGACGTACCTTGTTTACTCGTATAGGCTTTCCCCATAGCTTTATCTGGTTCATGATTTTGCACGCATACTCGGCATCTTCTTCAGTCAAGAACTCACAGAAACCGTAACCCTGATGCGCCATGGAAACACGGTCTTTCGGGAGATGCACGTTGACTAAATGAACGACAGGTGAGTCTTTCGACAGACTGGGCGCGATGCTTGGGTGACTTACCCACTGGTCCCGCTTGTAGCATGAGCTCCCATATTATGGCGTCCGTGACTCGTTCGTCAAGATTTCCCTAGTGACGGCATCTATCAGACAGATTCATTCCGTTGCATAAAACCCTCACCAAGTACACTGTCGCTTCCTGATTTCTGTCATCTTGTGGCCGGGACATGGCTGTTGCTCGTCAACGTAGCGGAATTAGAGTTCCCACGCATTATCGCGGAATCACGTGACTGGTGCGATCTGACTCCTAGCATTTTCGCAACAATCTAGTACACCAACGCATCCCATCGCGTTCGACTATTCCCTCGCCACGGAGACGTGGTGGAGTACTGTCAGTCGACAAGAGTTTCAGGGTGGCGTTCTTCAAGAAGCGTCGCTTTCTGAAATTATTAGACTAGATCATACGTGGCTGCTGGCAGTTGCCGACTTGAAAACAGGCCAGGCAGCGTGCAAGTAAGCAATGGCTGAGGCTGATGTGGCCGGTTCCATGACCAGTTACCACTTTCCGCTCTTCAGCAAGACGAATCAAAACACTGTAGGTTTAACAGGCTCCAAATTAAGCCCGCTATTCTTCAAGTTCTGTGCCGCTCGTTTCAAAGGTGAGGTCACCGCGATCAACCGACGCTAGCATGGTCAGTCGAGGTGTTTGACTTGGGACGCTTTTCTTTCTCTGAACAGCCATTCTCGCGTTCGGCATGGAGTTTCGTATACGAAACGCCACCAGGTTCGTAGAGACCCCCACGACGTATAAAGTGGGAGGTCGTTCTGCGTTTTCAACACCAGCACCAGACATCTCCCATTCTTTTCATCATCCACTCCGCACTCGCTATGCTTTTCAGTTCGGCCCTCAGTTCCACCTTGCTCGCTTCTTCCGCTTTGGCGGATCACCGTCACGAGCACCGACGGTCCCTGTCCCTTAACCGTCTCGGACAATCTTCCACCAAAACCCCCAACGGTGAAGTCAAATATACACCCGACTCGGCTGGTGTCCTCATGTCAGGCTCCTAAACTCTGGTGTGTCGTCAATCTCGTGGACCTTGCCTTCCTTGTATTCAATTTATCTTTATCTCGTTCCAACAGGATGATTCACTTTCGCCACTGCCACATTCACCGCACCCGATCTACAAAATGGTTCGTCGGCCACGGCCACGGTCTGTATCGGGGTTGCCTCGTGTGATAACCGCTTAGCGGCATCAGTCGACTTTAGAGATGGCCCCGCTTATCAAGGTAATGATATATTGAACCGTGTCCCCATGGTATATCTATATCGCTTATAGCTAAGGGGTCTATGTACCCGGACAGCCAGCATATTTTCTTTGACATCACCATCTCTCCTGGAGATGATATCACACTCTCTGTCCGAGCAACCTCCAACACGACTGGTTACGTTCAGGTTGATAACAAAAAAAAACAGGGGTATCCAGGAAACATGACTTTGAGTCTACTTCGGCGGGGGTCTGCTTTGGGGGCGCAGAGTTCATCGTGCAGAGTGAGATGAAGGACGCCGAATCAGCTCCCTTCACAGGAATTGCCTTCTCGAATGCCATCGCCATCGATAATTTTGGGACTTACATGCCTAGTGATGGGGCCACTGTCTTCGACGTAAAGCCGAATGACCAAGTTCTGGCCAAAACCTCAGTCAGCGGGTCTACTATCACTATCACGTATGAGCAATGAGTTGGTCCAGCACATAAAGGGATGGTATCAGGAGACGTAAAAGTGTGTCAGTGACTTGGCTGTGCCCATTTCAGTGTAACTCAGCCTTATTGAAGATATCCATTGTCCTTTATACAACCATCTACAAACCATCTGCTAGGTCAAGCTCATGCGACAGGTAGGTAAATTCAAGTTACTACTAGTAGTAGGTGTGGTTGACTTGTGCCAGTGGGGTCGACGACTCGGATGGCGCGCCCGTGCTTTCCTTTCTCTTTTCTCAGTTACTTCGTTACATTTTTTCTTGCCTGAGCATCTTGTCCAGTTTACGGTACATTTCTTGTTTTCCTTTCATTGAGCTAACGAGGTGACTAGTCAACTGAGCTTACAGTCACCACCGCAAATCAAGCTGAAACTGGAGCATTTGAGTGATGGGAACAAACTTCCAAACAAGGTAAGTCTCATATGTCGAATTCGAAGTCCGTAGCCGGACTCCCCCCGATCTCTCGACGGGGCAGGAGCCTCGCCTCTTTGATTTTATCGATTATCCTCTTGGAACTGTACTTGACTTGTCTGACAATTTCACCAAGAAAGCTCCTCAGGGTGAATTAGGGTATGTATTACAGCATTCCTCGTCATGACACTCAGCTCAACTCCAAAGGAATCTATCGTTAAGCGAAGGAGACACGGTCTAAGAGAGAGTATTGACTTTGTCGTCCAAGGTAGGTGGTGGTCGATGGGTACAGTTGTCCTATGCCTGACCTTTCTGTCTTGCAGAGAATGCGCCTTTTAAATGCGAAAACGAAGGAACTAGAATTGCGGCACGACAATCCTCCCTACGCAATCGTGTCCCATCGGTGGGGTACCGAATTGCAGGAAGTCCTGTTCACCGATATCCATGACCTCTCTCGCGCACGAGAAAAGGTCAAAGGCTACGAAAAGATCCTTAATTCTTGCTCCAAGGCGTCGGAAGACGGCCTTTCCTATGTTTGGCTCGATACTTGTTGCATCGATAAGCGCAACGAGAAGGAGCTCACCGCAGCAATCAACTCTATGTACGAATGGTATCACCAATCGGCTATTTGCTACGCCTACTTGCACGACGTGAACGACGCCTCCGAAATCCCCCAAAGCGCTTGGTTCCAGCGAGGCTGGACCCTGCAGGAGTTTATTGCACCTAAAGTGCTCAACTTCTTTGCAAGCGACTGGACTTTCCTCGGCTCTCGGGAAGACGTGATTCACCTGGGCCTCATCCCTCAGTGCATTAGAATCCAGCGCGAAATCTTTGGATCTCTCGCGATCTCTGACGACGTTAGTATAGCTCAAAGAATGTCCTGGGCTGCAGGCAGAGAAACTACCGAAGAGGAGGACGTGGCGTACTCACTTTTGGGTCTGTTTGACGTCCATTTGCCAGCGATTTATGGCATAAAACAAAAAGCATTCCGAGAACTTCAACTCAAAATTATGTCAAGATTTATCGACAAATCGCTCTTCGCATGGAAACTCACCTCGAATGCGGCGTCTGGCTGCTGTTCCCCGCCGAGTACTGGATTGCTCGCAGCTTCCCCCTCCCAGTATCGCGATGTGTGTGCATATGAGATCCCCTGCCAACAATTCTATCATTCATTTAAGTCCAACCGCTTTTCGCGATGGGAAACATTCTCGTTGAAGAACGGCGCTGTATGCGTCACCCTTCCAATTCGACAGACTAGAGACCCTTCTGTCCACGAAGCTTTACTTCGCTGCAGCTTCGATCCTCCGCGGGACCCCCCTCAAAGTCAACGCCCTCTCATTGTCTATCTCAAACAGGACAATAAGTACGACCGGTTTGTAAGGATTCACGTTCCAAACAGCCTGGAATCGTTGCAAGACGATTCCATGGCTTCATTCGCGCTGGAGAAAGTGCATGTCAATGCAGTTTCCCACCCCACCTCCCATAACCTTGCACCGCGGGCCCAAACCCCTCCTTCCCTTCCTCAAAACACACCCGCGTTACCGGATTCGGGGTCGTACGAGCGTTCCAGTGGCATGCATCAGCCGAAGAAGACCGGAAGCGAAGCAACCCCTTCCTCTGTCCCACCTCTTCTTCCCCCAGACACCGTCGTTACCCCCACTGCTCATGCTGCAGAGGGACTACAGAATGGTTCTGCCATCCGTCACGAAAAGCTGTCTTGCGACAACACCACTCATTTCTCGGTTCATAATACAATGCCGGTCTCTGACGATCTTGAAGAGTGGACTGTTGTTCCTCCCTTCCGGCGTTTCACATTTCAACACCCCCCAGGATCCAAGACTGTTAATATCCTCGTCTGCGGCGAGCCGGGGGCAGGGGCAGGTGGTGTGGTGAACCTCATTGCTGGAAGGGAAATTGTGGATTCCCAGACTGAATTCAAATACCCCCCTATGACCTTCACGACCCACGATGTCTCGCTCGATTCTAGGAACATGCGCATATTTTATGCTATTGGTCCTCGGGATCATCTACTTGATACGGAGGGGTACCATAGGGCCAATGAGAACGTAATAGAGCTCGCTCAAGCTCTTCGCGATGATGGAGGCGTTCATCTTTTGCTCTGCTGTATGCTGAGGACCAAGGTGAATCACAACATTCACTGTTTGTTCTATGAAGCACTCTGCGGCCAGAACGTGCCAGTCATTGTCCTCGCAACTGGCTTCGCTGGCCGTGTGCGGGACTTGCAGGTGAACCTGACAGACATCCGTTATGATGCCTATGCCAGCATATCGGTGGTTCGTCCCCATACATCACGGAAAAGTAATGACTACGAGCGTTCTGTGGATACTGTTCGGAAACTCCTCGTAGAACACACCACCAGCGATGGTTCGCGGGAGGCTTACCTTCCACGTGTCGGTCGGTCTATGCGCCTAGCACTAAAAGAGTTCATGCCAACATCTGCAAAGTACGCCTTGCCAGCATCCGATTGAATTGATGTGTGGCTCAGGCTTGGAGGATGTGCTCATGGACGTATATTATGGGGGAAATCAGTGGTATCAAAATGTACTGTAACATATGTGAAGCTCGTGATCTCTCGTGGCCTCGATGTGCAAAACAATCAGCATTCGCTTCTTGACGTGCATTTTAAAGACGCAGCCAGACTGAGCCAGTATGACAAAAACTGCTCCCGTGTACATGCAACCTGCCCTCACCGACTGCTGTCTAGAATATTCGAAACTCGTCGCTCGGTGGAAACCGTCTCACAGGTCTCGCCCATATAAAATTAGCAGGGTCCCATCAATGCTATGATCTGTAATAGCACTGCAGGGGACACAACCAAGACACATTTGCAATAGGAGATTGTTGCGAGTACTAGTGTTGAAACATTGACGTTTGGCAGAATAAACGCGCACCATACTTATGACTTGAGTAGTATGACCTTGCAGTAATTCCAATATTTTTTTTCAGATGGGTGAAGCCTAGCTATGGCTGTTTCTTGTAGCGGAGAGTACTCTGCAAGATAAGTTGCAAAGTAATTATGAGGCTGCTTACATAATCTCAAAATGCGCTGACAAGGTCTTGCAAAATAAAACCTTAATTCACTATGCGACGCCTAACCCTAACCTAAAATAGGTCACTAATCGACCCCTTCGCATGATGGTGCTCCCCAGAGTCCAGACGACCATCTGTGAATACTTGTTCGATATCAGCGCGTGTACAACAAATCCTTGCTCACAACGATGAGTCGTAGGGACTCGAGGCAGAACGACGCCCTCACAGAATTCGAAAACTGTACGTCGAATCACACCCTTGGCAGCACAAGTGCTCACCTCTAGCAGTCAAGAAGAAATTCCTGCTCGCAAACAAGCACATCACCAAGTAGGCCCGTGTTTCATCTCCAAGAGAGACACTGAGCGCCTTGTCTTGATATTAGGCTCAATTCTACCCTGAGCGTTCGAATAGAGGAACTCCAAGCCGAGATATCTACACTATACGTCGAGAATCTACGGCTTCGCGCTTCCGAGATTTCGCTGGCTGCACAGCTCAAGAAGGAGCAGAAGAAGTCGAGGAAATTTCTCGAAGATGCAGAAGCTGCGGTACGCCCTGTGGCGTCTGCATTCTTGGTGCTCTAGACTCATTCCCGCCCGTCCAGACCGCGAAACTCGCGAAACATCTCGGTTTCCTGCGACAGTCGCTCAACGCCTCGCCCACCACACCTTCCCCGACGTTGGAACCCAAACCACCACCGAAAGCGCGCCAACCCATACTGGATCTGAATGCATCTCCGCGAATGCCACGACTTGCCCGCGCACCGAATTTCCCGGGGATCTACGAGGACGACGAGGCTCCATCTCCACAAACAGATGAGGACGATGTCGTCCATGTCAACATATCGGCGCGCCGGCGAGCACAGGATAAACGGACGTCGTCTCGCTTACCGTTGCCACCACGGGCGCCGTCCCCACCCTTACCGACGCCTCTTCGTATCGGCTTGGTGGAACGTGAGTCGTCCATGAAATGGAAATCAGGTCGGGGGCAGAGCGGGTTGCTGTCCGTCAATACGGACGTTGACCCATCGATGGGATCGAAAAAACCCGAGGGCCCAATACATCCGAGAGCGGCCAGCCCTGCCTTGGGGTCGTCAGAGCGTAGGAATGCGGGGTTAGCTGAAGACGACGAAGAAAGGCAAGTTGACGAGATGATCGCCTCAGGATCAGGTGTCACAGAGGAACTGGTCATTATGGCACGAGCGAGGAAGGAGAGACAAGAAAAGGAGTCGAGACTGGTTGAGAGGGACGTTGTTCATGAAGACACTGACTTAGGAACATTGCGGGTAAAGGAGAGGAAGAGACGCAAGGAAGAAGATGGCTCTGAGCTGAAGGGTGTTACGAACTCACTAAGAGGTCGTACCACACTCCCGCCACTGCATACCCACACATCTGGTGCGTGTTTACCCCAGCCTTCTCTCGCTTATTGGCTCTTCTGACACTTCTTTGGTAACAAGATCGAGATCGCCAGCGCTCGCCAGAGACGGATGCTACAACTTCTGCTACAACTTCTGTCACCACATCGCGAATGTTCTTATCAACACCTGCGACCACGCCCCCGTCCACGCCCCAAGTATCTCAGCTACCAACGCCCTCCAACTCTCCCGGAGAAACTCCCCTCCTCTTCGCCGTCGAACGAGGGCATGCCTCTGTCGTGCACTATCTTTCGACTGCCGGCGTTCCTCTCCCTCCTGACTTCTTGCTCAAGTTGAACTTTGCGGAAATGCGGAATGGCGCACGGATGATCAATCTGCTTGTCGAGAACGGAGCCGACCCCCTCGTACACAATAGCAATGGGGACTCCGTGCTCCATCTTGTGATTGCAGCTTTTGACGAGGAGGACGCTTTAGAGACAGCGATGCCCCTAGTCAGCTGTGGCTGTGATCCCTTCGAATCCAACTCTCGCGGAGAAACTCCCCTCCTCTTCGCCGTCGAACGAGGGCATACCTCTGTCGTGCGCTATCTTCTTTCAACCGCCAGCGTTCCTCTCCCTCCCGACTTTCTGCTCAAGTTAAACTTTGCGAAAATGCGGAATGGCGCACGGATGATCAATCTGCTAGTCGAGAACGGAACCGACCCCCTCGTACATAATAGCAATGGAGACTCCGTGCTCCATCTTGTGATTGCAGCTTTTGACGAGGAGGACGCTTTAGAGACAGCGATGCCCCTAGTCAGCTGTGATTGTGATCCCTTCGAATCCAACTCTCGCGGAGAAACCCCCGTCCGAATTGCCGTCGAACGGGGGCATGCCTCTGTCGTGCGCTATCTTCTTTCAACTGCCGGTGTTCCTCTTCCTCCCGACTTTCTGCTCAACTTAGACTTTGCGAAAATGCGGAATGGCGCACGGATGATCAATCTACTTGTCGAAAACGGAGCCGACCCCCTCGTGCGCACTAGCCTTGCTGGAGACTCTGTGCTCCATCGTGCAATAGCAACTTCTGACGAACGCGATGTTTTGGAGATAACAAAGCTCCTAGTTGGTTATGGCTGTGATCCCCTTGAACCCAACTTTAGTGGAGAAACACCCCTTAACACCGCTGTCGATCGATGGCATGTCCCCGTTATGTACTATCTTATTTCCCTTGGCACACCTCCCATTCCTCACCTGAGTACACTTGACCTGATTCCGGGGTCGCCGGGACACATCTTCATGGAACAGAAAGATGCATATGCAACGACGGATGTGAACGAGGTGTGTCCATAATGAATCTTCGTAGACTGCTGATGCACTGATATCTTTCGCTGGGCCTGAAGGGGCCCAAGCGAGTGAGTGGGTCCCAAATTAGTTTAGAGGTGTCGCAGCACATAAACAGAAGCAGTGAACAAACTGATCGTATGCACTTTACTGCTTTCAAGTCGGGGGCTCCATGAATCATTGTTTCACAGGAAAAAATATTGATACTCTCTTGCATCAACTTAACGGTTTAGACTGCACCGCAAAACATCAAGATCTTGCTACATTGCATATATCTAGCACATGTTCATGGCTGTACGATACAGATGAATATACGAGATGGTGGAACGGAAACGGTTCCTTCTTCTGGTTGCAAGGGAAGGGTGAGACTGAGATTTATGCAAAGTCACACAGCCTCGCTCAAATCTTTCTTTGATTATAGCCGGCTCCGGAAAATCAGTGTTGACGTTTGTTTCTAGTTCGTGCTGCACTACACACACCCGGCTAACGCTGCCCATAGCTACTCCGTGATTGAACACCTCAAAAAGTCACAGCATGCTGTGATATTCTTCTATTGTGATTATCGAGACGACAAATACGCCAGTGCTGTGCAAGTGGTGTACTCTCTCCTCTGCCAGATACTGCATCACTTCCGAGATAACCCCTTCGGGACTCAAGCTGCTAGTGAGAGTCTAATCGACGAGCTTCTCGAGAGAAGCGCCAATGGTGTTCTCATTGATGACCAACAGCTCTCTATCCTTGTCGCTCGTATAGCACTAAAGTTTCCCCAGTGCCCTCTTGTAATAATTGATGCACTGGACGAGTGCAAGGATATAGAGAGGCTCCTGAACACTCTCACGGCCTGGAGCAGGTGGGGATGGATGCGAATATTTGTCACCAGTCGCCCGCTCCAGATCATCAAGGAAAAAATGGTTGATATTAGTCGAAAGTCTGTGATCTCTTGGGCTCAGTTCGAAAATGGCATTTCACCGGACATCCTCAAATTCATCCAGACAGAACTGGATGCATGCGATTGGCTTGAAGAAGTCGACAGAAACTGGAAGGAAAGGATAAAGTCTATCTTGTCGGAGAAGGCAGAGGGGGTGTAAGGATCTTCTTGTTTGAAGAGCGTCTAAACTCATTGCCTTTCCCAGGTTCCTATGGATCAAATACCAACTCGACATACTTACTCGATGCTCCAATGTCTCGGATATTCAGGAAATTCTCGACAAGTTGCCAGCACCAGTTGATTTTTGTGATAGGATTATCCTCAGTATCGATACACAGAACACTGGGTCGAAATTTGTGCGGCGCGTTCTCGCCTGGCTCGTGTCCGCGTTGCGGCCAATCCGACTACGCGAAGTCGTCGAGGCACTGACGATTGACCTTGATCGGCGAACGATGGAACCCGAAGGATTGCACCGGGTCATCAAAGTACCCGCGTCCACGATTATCCTTGGTCGTCAAACACTAGAGATGGAGATTGGACGTACTCTCCTACACGCCCTAGGGAGTCTTATAACACACAATGAAGCAACAGATTGCATCGCTTTTCTGCATTCCAGTATGAGGGTAAGTTACATCTTGGCTTGTTTACCAACATGTGAATGTTTAAATTATTGACAACCACTCGCATAGACATACCTCACTGATCCTTTGACAAATGCGCAATACCAGATCGACCTCCAAGATGCTCATGAAGAAGTTGCCGCAACTTGCATGTGCTACCTCTCTCTCTGCCTCAGAGACTGCCTGACATCCATTAACGACGAATCACCGTTTCGAATGACGTCCAGCAATAATGCGCAGCAGTCTCGACTCCACCATACCCTGGCCGGCTCTCCTCTTCTCGAATATGTGCTCACCAAGTCTTTCCATCACCTCCCGTTCCTCCTCCCCGGAAATGAGGCTATTCTGGGTGACATGTCAGTTTTGGAATCGGACCTCCAACAGCATCCCGATGAGTGGGAATATCTGCGCAAGGTGGCTTCTCATGCTCGTCCATGGCCATCTATGAATCATGACTTCATAATTTACACTATCATCGCTTTCGCGCCCAACTGGCTTCTACGGGTATTCCTAGATCGCGAGTCGCTCTTCCGCCGCCTGGAGCGTCATCATGGGACAAACCCACTGATATATGCTGCATACTTCCACGCTATCGACCAAGCTAGGACATTGTTATTCCGAGGCGCCAATCTCCACAGTCGTGGCTGGCTCGTTAATGACTCTCGTCAAGACCTGCCACTTGTTTCTGCCGTTCAAGTCGAAGCCAAATCCACCGAGATGCTTGAGCTCTTCTTGGAATGGCGAAGCCCTATTCCCCCGGACCTCTTCACAGATCTCTCATCTAATGCCTCGAGCTACATTCTTCCCATCATCAGGAGGTTACTACAAACAGACGAGTTTGTAGGGTGGTTAGAGCATCACCAAGAACAACACTTTTCGCTGCTGTCGTTCGTCCCGGCCGAACTTTCCTTAGTCGACGAGGAAGATCTCGTTGCCGTTATATGGCGACTTGTCCAAGTCGGTCTTGACCCCGGTGTACCTGATTCAGGCGGCGAAACAGTTTTCCACTTGGCTTCAGCGAAGGGTTACTTGTCTCTCGTGGAGTATCTGGTTTCGATAGGGGTGCAATTGCCTAACAACATATTGTTTTTCGTGCTGGAACGTGGAGACTTGAATACTCGCACAGCGGGGATGATTCGCTACCTTCTTGGAGAGGGTGCCGATATCAACTCCCGGCTCCCTGCTGACATCGGAGATACCGTACTCCATACTGCGATAAAGAATGCGGCCAGACTTCATTTTCCTTCCGATTCCAGCATGCAAAGTAACCTGATCGAAATCGTGACGACCCTCGTCCACGCCGGCTGTGACACTACTGCACGCAACATCGAGAACTATACCGCCCTCCACCTCGCCATCATCCGAGGTCATATCCCCGTAGTGAAATACCTCGCCCAAGCAACTATCCCACTGCCTGACGACCTATCTTCCGCGGTTTCACTAGCTCCATCATCCGTCCGGGATGAAATCAAGGAAATCTTAACACACAATGGTTAGCTTTGCCTGCGAGGCATAGCTTCGGGTATACCAATTTCAAATCGACAAGGAGTAGGACTCATGTGTTCGGAACTATGCATTTTGGATAAAGGAGGGAGGAGCGACTGTGGAATCAACGAAGAGGGATCGAAGAAGGATATTGTATTGTAAAATTCACCCCAAGGTTTCCTGTACATTGAGAATGCTGCTCGCATCGGTATACTGTAATACTAGCCGTCACTGTTGTTCAAGACCTGGTGCGCGCGCCGCGATGCCGACATCTGGAAATGTACCAGTCGTGCCAATGGACCATCCATGGCATCCTCAGTGATAGATGTCAACTGTCCGTGGTTAACTTCCGATCGGAGACGGAGGAGAAAGGGTGCCGTAGACGTCACCTAATGCGCACCGATGGTCGACGGTGTTTGTAGACTGTCCCGTCTGCCGAGAATACTTGGTCGTTGGGGGAATAACTGCCTCATCGAACTCGGGAACATAGTGTGCATCGAGGGGGGCTTTCTCTTCTTCCACTCTCTTAGCGGGCGATATACACATGTCTGTTGCATCTTCGATCCGTCTGACTCGCATGCCAAGAGATTGGACTGCGAACGTCCGGACATGGTAAGGCCAGCCCCCTCGGAAGAAGGGTCGCATGGGGCAACGGAGTCGTCTAGCGCCCTAGACATGCCCGCTGGGTGCCATACCACGTCAACCAGGCGTGTCGCGGTTACCCAGTGTCCTCGCTACGAGTGCCAGTAAAGAAACCCACCAATCACCGCCTTTTGGCGAAGAAAATAACGCGCTACATGATAGAGTCTACCTGTCTCATCGCATTAGTCGCCAGGAAATAACAGAGTTTCATACTAGAACGCCGGAACAGCATCGGTTCAAGATGATGGGTCGAGTATATTGAATTCGACAAGTTGAACCGATGAGTAGTAGATCCAGGGTCCGGGGATTTACTATAGTAGCCAGAGGTCGAAAGAACGGGAGGAGAGTTTGATACCGTCTGCGACATCCGACAGTGCCCAACGATCGCAAGCAGTGCTAGTGAGCCGTGGAAAACGTCCGACACGTCGCCTTCTTGGACACCACGAGCGCGAGGCATCACGCGAGAGAGAGAGAAAGGGAAAAAAGATGAAGACACCAAAGAACTAAAAAGACAAACGTCAAGGATACATGAGGCAGAAGAGGAGCGCAAAAAGAGTCGGTAAAGGATGGAAATGAGAGACATTCCCGTGGGACACTGCTACATTAAACGACGACACACCTCCGTCTTTTGGTCCTGACCACGGGAGGCTCGAGAGCAGCGACGATGGCCTGTGACCCGATCCGGGCATCAATACAGCCCAGACACGCCAAGCAATACACACGGGCTCAAACGCACCTCGTCAAACACATTCTTCAAACCCTTCTGTGTCAGAGCAGAGCACTCCACGTACTTGACCGCCCCAAGTTCCCTCGCAAGGTGCTCTCCCAGCTCACTCGTCACCGGTCGCTGCTTCTGTCTAGCGAGTTTCTCAATGACTTGACTGTCGTCCCGCAAGTCGATTTGTGTGCCGACGATGAGGCACGGCACCCCCGGACAGTGATGGTGTACCTCTGGGAACCACTTCTCCTTGACGTTTTCAAACGACGCAGGGGAGGTGACACTAAAGCAAACGAGAAAGACGTCCGTTTGCGGGTATGATAATGGACGGAGACGATCGTAATCCTCTTGTCCTGTTGAAACAAGAAAAAAAATACATCCGTGTGACAGCAAACAATGAGCTGAGAGAGGTGACAAACCAGCAGTATCAAACAACCCGAGCGTATACGGATCTTCACCAATCATTACGGTCACGGCGTAGTTATCAAAGACCTAAGCATATAGGCTCGCATCTTCCCACCGCGTGCAACGACGAGAAGGAGGACGTACAGTCGGGACATACTCGCTCGGAAATTTGTTGGTCGTGTACGATATCAAAAGACAAGTCTGTCCAAAAACGTCACGTTCACCAGGCCAAAGCACCCACACGGAGCATTCACGCACCTTTCCAACAGCACCGTCTCCTACTACAACACACTTGATGGTCTGCATCGTCGTTGAACTTGTTCCAGCGAAAAAGTCGTAATGATGGGTTGACTGGGTGACAGCGTCAGAAGAGGTCAAACAGGCACGAGACCCGTTTTAGGGACGCTCGCCCTGGGACGCACCGCTGCAGCATGACAACCATGCTGTCGAGGCTGTGCGACGCTCGCAGAACGCCCCTCTAACGTGATGGCGCGCGAGAGGAACCCGGTTGACGGACTCACCGGACGAGAAACGGTCGGTTGGCGAGACGCGAGCTTGTCAGGCTTGTGCTAGTGCAACGAACGCAATCGCGGCGAGCACGGTTGGTTTCTTGAGAAGAGCACCAGTGAGTTCGACGCCAGACTCTCTGCGTCGGCAATGAGGATAGGGAAACGAGAAAAAGGACGTACGAAGGACGAGTAAGTTGCGAGGTCGATGTTGGCGACGACGAGCGAGGATGATTGCCTTTTGGCTTCGACACGAAATCGCAAGGCGGCATTCGCGGCATGAACCGGCCCTAAGTAGAACAAACACATACAAATACGCCTCCTCCATATAGCGACTTCGAACAAAAGGATCATAGAGGCAACTCTCTAGCGAGCGCAACAGTGTCGTACTACTTTAAAAGGCGTACAAGTAATATACTTAGTCTGCATGCTCATAACGTAGCGGAAAAAAAAGGATCGTGCAATACTGATACAGTGTATCCATCCCCATCGCATCAAAGGTCCACATTACCGTGCTATAGGTGCTTTAGCAATATGCAAGATCCCGATTAGCTGGACACGTCGAACGTTCTGCTTAAAAAATTTAAATTCGCATCGAGTCAAGTAGGAGGTCGTCATACAAATCATGACTCCATTAAAGGAGGTTTCCACCAAGAGAGGAGGCCACGCTTGGTGCCAGTAACAATGCACGCCTGCGAGCCACGGTCGAAGCACTGTAAAAATATGTACGTCAGCCAAGCACACGTCGATGGTCTCATGGGCTCACAGCAACCGCTTGCACTTGTTCGGCTAAAAAACACCAGTCACAATCAGCTCGGGCTCACGTGCCGCGATAAAGAACACCTACATTCCCCGTGATCCAGCCCGCAAATCACCTCTCCCTTGGATTTATCCCACACCAGCAAGTTGCTGTCTGTCGACCCAAACAAGACCGTCCTGCAGCCACTGGCGAAGACGGCACCAAAATTCTGTCGTTGTTCGCCAGGAGGGTCTCCGTTCGTGGAATACACTTGCTCGATCTTGCCCTTGTGATCCGTTTGTTGAATTCCAACCAAATGAGCTCGTCCTCCTGCCTGCGACACCAATGCGTGTGTCCCTGGTCCATTGACGTCCAAGTGGTATCTACAGCTAATCGTCAGCTGACATTCCTGTACTTGAACTCATAATAACCCACACTTTGGCCTTGAGGAAGGCGTACGCGCGCAGCGTCCCGTTCGGCACCTGACAATACCACCTTGACACGTCCTCAGTAAGACCAAGTCGAACAAACGCAAGAAAGTCGCATACAAGACACCATCGCTCGTTCCGCCTATCAACGCCTCTCCGTCCTCGACAAACTGGATAGAAGTCACGTTTTGCCGCAGAATCGACCGTTGAGGTTGCCATGTCCCTATGCCTGTCGTTCAACCATAGTACCACGCGTTTGCGAAAACCCACCGACCTTTGATCCATATCCACACTTTGACACCCATACGCGGGAATGCAACAGCGATCCTGTCCCGTCTATATGCAAAACAAATCGAATCCTCTTTGCCAGCGTCCAACAACTTGGCCCACTGCCAGTGGTTCTGATTCTGTCCCGGCAATGTACCGGTCAGACGCTGGTATGCACGTCTCCGAGGCGAAAACGCACCGTACGTGTCCACTTGCTGATAACCCCATCCCGCCCCAACGAGACGACACCCATATCATCCGACATCCAAGCGACCGCCAAAATCGGTGCATTTTGTCCCAACCGAGCCGTCTCCACTCTACTCAGCATGCTCCATATTCGAATCGTCCGGTCATTGCATATCACTGCTAACCGCTCCCCGTCCGAACTAAACGCAAGGTAGTTGATCGCTGGGTCGTCGTCGCTTTTGATGCGTACTGTATACAGGGGGTCGTGACATGGCCATGCTGCCGAGCGTTTACGCGGGCGTGCGTTCTCGGCGTCTACATCACCGTCAGAAGTCAATGCACGTTTCTTGCCTTTGCAATCGCGCGATGGCGTTGAATCGTTAGACCCTATTGGCCCATGTGATGGAGGTGAGTATCGGAGGACGGTGGAAGCTGCGGATGGGGGAACGATAGGTCGAGGTGCTTGAATGGGGATATGTTGTGCCGAGGCACTAACAGGAGACTGCAGCATCGACGGACTTCCCCAATCGTTGGTTTCTGTACGTGATTATAAAAAACCAGGTCCAGTGTGACCATGACCAGGGACTCACCATGCTTGATTTGCGGTGTCGAAGCGACAGAACTGGAGAACAAGCCATACCTCCCCTGATCTACGGGTGCAGTCGATTTGGGAGCCGACGAACTATGTAAGAACCCAGGCGGAGAGGGTGATGAATATGGTGCAAGGCCAGAAAGACCAGGAGGCGTTGTCGACGACCGGGTGCTTTCTGGTGTTAGCGGTCGTACGACCGGAAGAGGATTTCTCGCGACGGGCGGTGAGACGCTTATCGTACTGACAGCCGCTGCATGGCCATTCGTTCCATTTGCCTGTTTGTTATACGGCCAGCCACTGCCAACCACCACCTTCTTTTTGGGCCCCGGCCTCGGCGATGACGCCCGAGCATTGAGTTTATTAGGTTGCGGTGGAGGAAGCCTCGACGGCCGAATATTGAGAGGATTAGAAATTGTACCAGACGAGGTGTATGACAACCGTGGGTCATTGGCAGACGTGACAGGTTGATAGCCAGGTTTCACGCTAGAATTTGATCCACCAGGATATCCCATGTTCGGGTCAGATGATCTAGACGGTAATGAAAAGGAAGTTGGCAGTGGACGGGGTTGAGATGGGGTTGAGAACGACTGGCTCAGAGATGGAGGTAATCTGTTTTCTGGAACTATCAACTTTAACGGCTGCAGGACAGGAGATGTCTTGGCTGGGGGAAGGCTTTCGGATGCACTTGGCTCTGTTTTGATGGGTAATTGCTCAACCGGGGTAAGCTATTCGACATTGTCATCGATGCAATCCCAGAGTAACTCGGTCACCTAACTTACCGTCTTATCAGGAAGACTTGGGTGCTCCGTGGAGTCCTTCCTCGTAGTTAATGAGTCTTTTTCTCCCACGAACTCCGTAATAAATCCACCGGAGACGAATGGGTTCTTGATAGGTGCACGCTTGGGTGCCGACATTACGACAGGAGGAGGGGGGTCCGACTTCTCAGTTACGGGCTCGGCTGCAAAGGGTGCCGCGGTGGTTGCCACTGTCGACGCAGGGGAAGCTACTATCGTCTGAGCTGATTGTGGCACTGGAGTTTGAGCAGAGACGCTAGATTTTAACGGCGCTACGGGAAGCACGAGAGGTGAGGGAGGACGAGCGCGGCGAGAAGCGGCTCCTGTGATAAACCCTGGTATATCATCAGAAGAAGCGGAGGACGATGACGGCGATGACTGAAGCTCCATGTCGACCGTCTCTGAGGATATGGGGCTGATCTGGGAGGTCCGGCTACCGGCATCCTCGATGTGAGCCCAAGGCGCTTCTAGCTTCTCCGGAAGCGCTTGGTGCGTGGTGGATGCTGTAGACGGTGTTTTAACTAATGGAGCAGGGGTTGGCTTCGTAGGCGTGGTTGGGACTTCGTTGGGGGATGGACTGCGCGTACGAATACGTGGCTGGGAAGTAATGCTAGGGGAGGAGGCTATGCTCATTGGGGACAAACTTCGAGACCGATCATCATGCGGTATCTACAATGGCTGAGAATGTGTTTCACAGCTGTATGCAGTGTACTTACTGGATAATGGGGGATTAGTTTTTGTGACGTGACTGGCTCAGTTGATTGTACAGGTTCTTTCGCGGCAGCAGAGGGCTTTCCAGGAGTCTCATGGGTCTGAGGTGGCAATTCTTCCTGCACGGGAATGGGGGGAGGGACTACCTGGACAGCACTCACAGACCATGCCGGCTGGACTTGTACGCCGACCGAGACATGTGTAGGAGGCGATGGAACAAAGGTATCTAAGAGCGACATACCGAACGCTCGTATGGATTGGGTGTGGTAGGAAGAAGTGGCATACATACCTTGGACCGAGCTCACCTGTTCGCTTTGTTTTGTCCACGTTCTCCGCATCTTTGGAGGAATGATATGAGAAACGGGAGGGTCAGAGAAGGTATCATCGTGAGCGATCTGTTTTTCGACCTCTTCCTCCTCGTCCGAGTTTGAGTCGGAGACGGCGGAGAGGTCACCTTCGAAGATGACTGCCTGGTCTGTGAAGGAGCCGTCGTCTGAGGCTACAGAGAGAAGGATTTCCTTGCCGGGTTTGACCTCTATTCTCTTCTGGGCAAAAAGAGAGAAGTAAGCAACTGGACCCCTTCCGGGAGTGTAAGGAGAGTCTTCGGAGATTTCTACGCGTCTGAGGATGACATGGGCCTTTTGACTTGCGCCATGGCGTCGAAAGCGAAGTGCCCCCTTTACGCCGAGGACGGATGCGACGGTGGGGGCTTGAGCTTGAGAGGATGACTCGCTGATAGAGTCATCCATTACACGACTTCTTGGACGTTTGGCCTCGCTCGTGCTACCTGAAAGCGTTGGCCAGTGAAATCGACAGAAGTTGAGACTCTCCACCATGACCATGGAAATCACGTGAGTCGTGAGAATAATAGCATAGCCACACATACAAACCACCAACGCTGCTTCGCTTTGCTTCATCATCTCGACATCCAAGACAGGTAGATTGAGAGGGTCAGCAGTACGACCAAAGCAAGTTCGAACTTTGAGCAGACAGGACTTGCCCATTTCCTTTCTCGCTAGTTGGACTCTGACTGAGGTGAACCATGTCCCCGTTACAGTGTGAGTCTACGTGTGTGAACCAGCAAGGTAACTGGCTGTTGCGAGCTCGCATGTGTGATGAGTCCATGAGAGTCACGTGTCCGACAACAGAGCACAACAGCACCGAGTTGGAAAGGATTGACGTGGAAGTGTCATCCTAGCCACCACACCCGACGATGCGCTTCCTCACTTCAGCGCTGGTTTCTTGTCTCGCCTTCCTGGCTAGCGTCGTCGCAAAGTCCAGCTCAGGCGAAAAGGTTCTCGTCCTCATTGACCCTTCCCTAGACAAGGCAAACTATTCCATCTTCTTTAATGGTCTTGAGAGTGCGTCGCGACCTATCACAGTCCTACTGGCTACTCACGCGAACTGGCAGAGCGAGGGTACGACCTGACGTTCCGCACACCAAAGGACGCGAGCCCTGCCATCACCTCGTACGACGTGCCCAACTATGACCACGTCATCCTCTTTACCCCAGACACCAAATGTAAGTCTCAACACTTCCTCCCATTCTCAACTAACCCGCTCCGCAGCATACGCTTCAGACATCACCCCGCAATCTTTGGTCGGCCTTCTCTCAGAAAACACTAATCTTCTCATCGCGCTCTCTCCAAAACAAACCCCCCTCTCCTCACTCGCGACCGAGTTCTCCCTCATTCCTCCTCCCCCAGGGACACCTCTCATCTCACACCACCCCAAACGCGAAGAACCGGCAACGCTCGTACCCGTCCAAGTCACAAAATCACCCATCCTCACTCCAGGCATCGCCCCCGTCTGGTTTTCCGGTGCACCACACGCACTCGGCAACAGTCCTTACCTCGTCCCCATCCTTCGCGCACCTGCCACGAGTTTTGCAGCCGACTCCACCGACGACTCCGGTGCCAGCGCCATCCTCGACGCCGCTGAGAAAGCCGGGGAGGGCCTCTGGGCCGGCAGCCAACTCGGTCTCGTGACAGGCTTCCAAACAACCAAGAACTCGCGCGTCGTCTTTACGGGCAGCGTCGAGCTCTTTAGCGACGAATACGCGAGGAAGGCGCTTCCCGACGGTATGCCATCCGGAAACGCGCAGTTCGCGAGGGACGTCGGCGCGTGGGTCTTCCAAGAGACGAAGGTCCTTCGCATCGACCGCACAGAGCACCACCGCGTCAACGAGACCGAAGCACCGGAGATGTACACTGTCAATGATCAGATCGTACGGCGGTGATGCTTTTTTGCTGTCTAGACTGCTCGCTCACGTTTCCCATCTTGCAATGACAGGTGTACACGGCGTACATTTCGGCGTACGACCCTCTGACTGCGAGTTGGAAGCCAGAAGACGGTCTCGATTTACAACTCGAGTTCACTATGCTCGACCCGCACGTGCGTACCGCCCTCCCTAACGCCCTCGGCGAGCCCGGGAAATACGAGGTCCAGCTCCGTGCACCAGACAGACACGGCGTGTTCAAGTTTGTCGTCAGTTGGCGGAGATCAGGGTGAGCGTCTTGGGCGTGCTTGTTACTGGGAGCCATACGCTGATATTTACTCGCCGTAGCTACACGTTCCTGCACACGTCGACGACCGTCCCTGTCGTTCCACCCAGGCACGACGAATATCCTCGCTTCTTGAGCGCTGCATGGCCGTATTACGCGGGCGCTATCAGCAGCAGCGTCGGCTTCTTTGTTTTCTCCGCTCTCTGGCTCGCAGGTGACGTCAAAGGTGAGATAAAAAACTTGAAGAGCACCAAGTCCGAATAAGCGACCATGAGCACGGACCGGGTGTCATGGGTACCGAAAAATTCGCACTTGCCTGCGGTAACACGTCATAGAACCCATGCTGTATTAGACACCGGTTATCCACACTTTATGGGTTCCGCACTACGTCCAAGGGTGTAGCCATGTCGATGAGCGCTTCTGTCTAAGAGTCTATGGAGCATATACATGAAGGATCTACGACGAAATATGCATACGCAACCGAGTGGGCGAGGCAAGACCGACTACGAATCGGACTTTTTGAAGACCTTGGCCAGGTTTTCCCAGACGAGGTTGGGGCTCTGAGCAGCGTCGATGGGAACCCACAGACCCTTCTGGCGGTAATAGTCAACGACGGGCCCAGTCTGTTTGTGGTACGTAACGAGACGCTTCGTGAGGGTCTCCACGTTGTCGTCCGAGCGCTGGATGAGTGGTTCACCGGTGACGTCGTCGGTGAGGGGTTTCTTGGGAGGGCTTTGCAGTCGCACTGAGACAAACACGTCAAGCCATGAGAGAAAGGGGGACGTACTTGAATTCCTTGTGGTAAGTCCTACCACTGGCCAGGTGAATAAGACGACCCGTGATGCGTGAGATGAGGAGCTGGTCATCGATTTCGAGTTGTACCACGCTGTCCAGTTTCTCCTTGCGGTTCTCGAGCATCGCGTCGAGCTTCTCTGCCTGAGGAATCGTACGGGGGAACCCATCCAGCACGAACCTAGTCACACGCATCAGAACGCCGACGACCGAGGAGAACGGAAAAAAAAAAAACCGGCCTCACCCATTCTTGCAAGCCTGGTTGTTCTCCAGCTGGTCCTTGATCATCCCGATCACGATGTCGTCGCTGACGAGTCTGCCCGCGTCCATGACTTTCTTTGCTTTCCGACCGAGCTCGGTTTGTTTGGCGATTTGGTCACGCAGCATGTCGCCCGTCGCGAGATGGCAGACACAAAACTCGTCGCGTATCCGCGGGGCCTGTGTACCCTTGCCTGTCGTCGCGGCGAGGACGCGTGAGCACCCACGGAGAGACTCCGTCAGGAGAGTTCGGAAACGTACCGGAGCCGGGTGGACCGACGAGGATGGTGCGCAGCTGCTGCGCGGGCGTCTTGGGTTTCTGCGCGGTTTGCTTTGCGCGGTCCTCGAGGGCGTGAATCTTTTCGTTGAGCTGCGCGACGAGAGTTTTGAGGTACTCGAGTTCTGATTCGCCGGAAGGTGCCATGGTGTGTGGATGGGTGTGGAGAGGGAGAAGAGAGAGGGTCGGGGAATGGACGAACGCAGGGTCGTTTGCACCTCCGGGGACGTGGCACTTTGAAGGTTAAGTTCGGCAAAGGATGGCGGGAGTAGTAATATTGAAGCGGAGATCACCGGACTGGATTCGGGCCCATCAGTGATGGTTACCCTTGTCACTAGCGTCGATGGTTTTTCAACTGACCGAGGCGGGGGGAGCAAGCGCGCCTACTGTGATCAGTCCAGTGATCGTCGACTGGACGCTCAGTCACGACACATCCGCAAACTCGAATCGAGCGCGAAATGCGTACAGACATGAGGGAGAGTAAATGCGTACACGATAGCAGTCCTCCAGCCTCTTATATGGAGCCAATGTGCAGACAGAACTATGTGAGGCGGGATACCACGTGTGGCTGCAAGGACTCGACCCTGCTTGTGTCCAGCGCATATACTCCCGTCGCCCTCGCTGGTCACAACGCTGAGTCAAGGCAATGAAAGGACCAGGCCCATGGTGCACCCAGTTCCTTAGCCTGGGGCGTGTTCCCATTCAAGAGCGGATATTTTAAAGTGCCAGCAAAGTGGTGAGATGTCGGGACTTTTTACGGTACTGATAAGTAGCTGACAAACGTGATGGTCGAGAATCTGTCACGTCAATGAAGATGCTGCGTGCTGAGATGACCATACTTCTGATCTTCATCCTCTGTCGACGTGGTTTACAGAGTCCAGGTGGTTCTCAACAGAGCTGGAACAAGTTTCGGGGGTGTTTCTGGACCAATGGACTTTGGGGGTGTAAGATAAGGTGATGTAAAAATCTCGCCATGTTTCATTAGATAGCGCATACACCCAAACAAGGAAAATCTCAGCTGTGGCTGTGTAGATACCTTGCTCCACTCTTCAAAATGACAAATGCCTGAAATTTGTGTCTTTACGACGACCGTCCAAGTTCACCCGCGTTCTGCTCGTCCCAACGCACCGCGTCCTCCTCTACGTTCCTTCATTCACGACCACCATCTCACCTGGTAACGTCTCTTACCTCTCGGCTATGCCATGGCTGACACTTGTCATAGTAAATTATCCGCCCTCCTCGCAACAACGTTCTCGCCGGCATCTACAGTGTCCACCTTTTTCTCATCTGCGTGCGTCTTTTCTCAAACGGCGCGTTTCAATCCTTTTGTCTCACTAAAATCAGTCTAGAATCAAATTTTGACGTCAACCACGCCCACCGTATCTCTTCAACTTGCTCCATGTCATTCTTCGTCCCTTTCTGAACCCCCGAGATCCAGGTCAGCCAACTTATCCTTGTCTAACAACCTCTGTCATGACTCATCCCAGCCTAGCCAGATTAAACCATTGCAGCTCAACATGTCCTCGACGACGATTTGCATGACGGACACGTCCGTTATCCCATTCCCAACCCTTGACTCAGCCTACCCACAACCTTCTAACACCGCAGCCGGCCCACTTATACCATCCGGAAGCGCACGTTCGAGTCCTCCTCTCACCTTTTCGGACACATCAGTATCAGACTCTAATTCATCAGAGCCATCTGACACTGTTGATTCAGCGCTAGAAAGCCGTTCTGCGACCTACATGCGCTACGACTCAGAGTCTAGTTCATCGTCCTCCACCCCTTCGGATGAAATACGTCCCACTATCATTCCGCGTTCGAAGCGTGTCTCTTCTCACCACTCTACCGCCACCGACTCCCGCGATATATTTAACGCCGTCACACCTGCTTCCACACCTGTCAAACAAAGAGCTGACGGCCGCTCATTCACGGACCTAGAGAGCAGGAAGCATACTCCTCTCCTAGATCCGTCCGATGATGAAGACACCCCACGGCCGTTCCCCTTGTTCAGGCAGGCACCGTTCTGCAAAGTCGGAAAATTAAGGCTGGAAGGGTCAACCGGGAATCACGTTCGTCACGCTTCTGATTCCAGCGTTACTCCTCGGGTACCGGTCGTGAGCACGCCAAGCGCCAATCAGATCATCCGGAAGAAATCGGGTCAACCCATAAAATCGTCCCTCAAGAGTACTCGGCGGCCTGAGCTACATGTTGTCACCAATGGTTCCTTGGCGAAGAGCGAGCCTGCTACACCTACCAAGGCGGTTCACTTCGACTCCAAGCTCGAGCATGTCAAGCTTTTCCTGGCAGAGCAGAAACCACTTGCGGTGTCGAGGGATGGTAGTCCAACAAGTGATACAAGCGGAGACGAGTTCCCATCGTTCATCTACGGAGATGGTGGCCGTGAAAACAGACATGTCAAGATGCTGGTTCCCAACATGCCGTCATCTCCCAGAAAGGAAGAATACGTTGCGTTGCAAGAGCTGGTACTTTCACAGGATCAGCGCACGATCACTGGGCACGTTCGTGTTCGTAATATCGCGTACGAAAAGTGGCTCGCCATCCGTTTCACGTTGGACTGGTGGCAAACAACGAGCGAGGTCACGGCGCGATATGACGGATCGATCGAGGATGGTGCCTTTGATGTATTCACATTCACTATCCGCTTACACGACATCTGGTCGCGGATCGAGGAGAAGACGATACTCATCGCGTTGCGGTACACGGTGGCAGGGCAAGAGTATTGGGACAACAACGCAGGGCAGAATTATCACATCAAGTTTGTCCTTGTGCCTCCCTCGGAGCCCTCGAGTGCGGTCGACAATGAAAGGAGCCTCAGAGACTTGAACACGAGGTTAGAAGGCCTTGCTCAGGCCAGATCTGCTCCCATCCCTATCACGTCGTATCGACTTGGCCGGTCGTTTAGTGCTGATCACCAGTACTCTTCGTTTACGAAGTCGTTGTCCACCCGCTACGACTTTGCTTCAGCATCCAAAATACAGTGGATAAAGAACTACGCAGCGCCTTCGCCTAACCACCACACGCGCACGCAGACACATCCATCTGGCGTTCCGGCTACTGCTGGCCCGACTGTTGCACCATGGGCCAAAACGTCGACCGCCGATGAGAAGGAGCAGGGTAGATCTCCCCCACGCACACAGCCTTCCCCCTCTCCCGGCTCACCACGGCAAGCGATGGACGGTACACATACGCAACCAGCTCGCTCCGAGACAAAACCCGCTACACCTGAGAGCCCTAGCCCGTCTGGTCGAGAACGTAATCATCACCGGGGCTTCTTCATTGACAGGGTCATGGAGGGATCTCCCAGCTTGCGGAGGACACCTCCTGGATCGCCCCTCAAGTTTAATGTCACAAGCAAAGACACTCCTGCCCAGTTACTGAGGACACGGTCATACCCACTCAGTGCTGAAAAGCCGGGGTCTATGGGGAACGCACAGCAGTCAACACCGAAGCCACCACTATCGATAAAGATTACGCAAGTCGGTAATGGGGGGAGTGAGGAGTCGACGCCTTATGAGGTCTCGCAATCGAGTTCCTCGAGCAATTCTTCCTGCACGCTGCTATTTTCGCCTGGCTCTGACGTGCCCCGAAGTGACACGAGTTATAAGCAGTTCCTTGATCAGTGCGTTTCTTCCCTTGTTGAGTAGCCCCTGTGTGCTCATCTACCTGCTTAGATTCTGTTTTTACACAGGCGCGGATTCTTTGCTGCAAGAACCATCGGATGCCCTCCCTCGTTCTCACTCGGCTTCGAGCATTGACCGATACTTTTTATCCCACTCGCCGCCACCGAGTCTTTCTTCTCATACCCGTGACTTGCCTGCTCGGTTTCCCTTTCACTCGGGGAGCCCGCCTACCCCGCCAGCCGTGTGCGTTTGATTATGATCTTGTCCCATCCTGAGCGGAGCTTTCCACAGCGCTAGCTATTATGGACGGACTTCTGCCTTGGAGGGCATTACGACGCTGCCAGGCCTTACAGGCTCCACAGCATCGTAGACCGTCCTCGCCACGTTATGACATGACGCACGATCGTCGTTTGTGCATAGTACCTTAAGGACCATCGTCTCTTTTCTCGTCCCGTTTTCGCCGCGCATCTGGATAAGGTATAGGTGTATTTCATTTTTCTTTTGTTGAGCCTTCGATTTTTCTCTTTTTCTCCGTCATGTAAACGTATCCAAGTGGTTTTATTTTCCGTTCAAAGTTTCAGACAACATGGTTTCCTTTGGTACATGTCGGTCTTGTATCTACATATCGCCCCTCGTCACACTAGACTGGTTTCGGCCGCCACACTTAGATACCCTCCCACTTGACGTTTATACACGCGTGGACATACGATACAGATGAATACGAACTTTATGCATAGAGGCCAGGAATCGTGTGCTCCGAGCACGTCAGTATCGACCTCTACGAGGGCCCCCTCGTCTATCGTGGTACCCACCGCCTCCGCCCCTTCGTCCACCTCCGCTTCCCCAGTCGTCGTTCCGTCCACCACCGCCCCCACCAGACCACATATCTTCCTGTGGCGGCAACGGACCGTTCTGTCTCGGTCCGAGAGGCGGCTGCGGTGTCGTGTTACCCAATTGTTCGGCCGCACCCAGTCCAGGAATGAAATCGTCCGCGTTCATGCTCTCGCCCGCCCCAAACGGTGCCGCTCGGTACCCCAACCCGTCCGAGAGCCCCCCAGGCAAGGGCGTGCCCGCGCCCACACCCGTCCCGGAGCCCGTCGCCGTCGCGCTCATCCCCGGCACGTCCTCGTCCCGCCAATACCGCCCCGCAGGCCCGTTCAACCCACCGCCCGCACCCCCCAACCCGCTCCCCGAGCCGGTCGCCCCATAGCTGAACCCAGGCACCATCCCGTCCTCGTCGTCTTCCTGCCCGCTCACGTCCGTCACCTCGGGCGGCTTCTCCCCACCGCCTGCAAACACCGCGCTCGCGTCGCCCGGGCGTTCGCGCGACCAGAACCGGGTCGTGTGGTCGTTGGACGCGCTCACGAGGATGTGGCCGAGCGGGTGGAAGGTGAGCGCCCAGACGTTGGAGTCGTGCGCTTGGGAGAGGGTGGCGCGCGGGAGCAGAGCGGGTTGGAGGGGTGTGGGTTCGGCGCCGGTGAGGTCCCAGTGGAGGATGGCGCCTTCGGAACCGCCAGAGACGAGGATCGGGTGGACGGGATGCCAGGTGACGGCTGCAAAGGATGCGTGAGCGTGAGCAGGCGCGGTGAGGGATGGGAACGTACAGCAGACTTCTTTTTTGTGCCCTTTGAGGACGCGGAACTCTTTCATGGCGCGGATGTCAAAGACGCGCACGGTTTGATCGCGTGATGCGCTGGCAAGGAGGTTGCCATTTGGAGACCAAGCAAGGGCTTGGATCGTGTTTTTATGTTGGTGACTGCAGTGGTGCACAGTAAAAGAGCAATTCTTGGCATAGAAATAGAGGAACGACTTACAGCGTCGAAAGAACCGTGCCTGTTCGAGGATCCCAAAACTTGATCAGGTTGTCTTTGCTCCCAGAAGCGAGCAGACCCTTGGTTGGATGCCATTCGACACACTTGACGTCCCAACCGTGGCCTTGGAATCGCGTCAGAACGTATACGACTTGGACGCCATCAACACGCGCGTACCAGTCAACACGCGCTCCTCTCTGCTCTCCTCAAAAGCCCATATTCGAATAGTCGCATCATCGCTCGCAGTCGCAAACTGGCCATCGTTTGGACTGAAGCTCAACCCACGAATAGCCTCCCGATGTCCAGGCCACGCGTTCAAGTTGTTCATGTTCGGTTGGAAATACTTGATGATGCCGCTCTGGTCTGCAGACGCGAGGTAGGCGCCCGAATGCGTAAACTGGAAGGCGCGGATGGCGGAATCGTGGGCCTGCAGGATGGTCTCAAAGTTGAACGTCAGGCCGTTCCAGAGGGTGAACTCGCCGCTCGTCGAGCCGGTCAGAACACGCCTTCCCTCGGGCGTCCACTAGAAAACAAGGAGCGGACCGATTAGGTGTGTAGATACGACGCGGATGGCAAGTCGGGAACGGACCGTCACGACGTTTACTGGACAACGAATTTTGTTGGTCGAGGTGTGTATGAACTTGGTGCACAGCGAGGTCGAGGCATTGCCTGGGTAGGCGATGGGAGGGAGAAGCTAATCAATGTTGTCATTCGTTCAGTTACACGATCGTATCGGTTGAAAATGATCCCTACGTCAACTATGTAGGGTGGTGCAGGTCTCATATAAGGTACATATGTCGGATTAAGGCGGTGTTTCCGCAACTGAAAGGCCACAATGGGTAAGTGGTGGTAGGCAAAAGGCGAGTGCCTACCAGTGCCCATCTGCCCATTCCACCATTGAAATCGACCGTCCGACGGGGTCTGGTTTTCTTGACTGCTTTTCCATCCGCTAGTTGGCGCGCCGCGGCCATCTCTTGTTCGACGACTTTTGTATCATCTACTGGAGGTGGTTGAGGACCTGTGAGATATCGTTTTGGTGTCCATTCCAGGGTCGGATGCGACGGTCGCGGTAGCGAGTTTGACGGAAGAAGTACCGGGACTCGAGCAGCCATAATATCGACTTGGGGACCAGGATCACAGCGGTATCACACGACTGCCTGAAATTGTTTGCATGTATTTGGTATACACATACAACCGCTACTACTAACTACTCCCAACTTGGCTTAAGCTTAATCTTGTCGAATGCTTCTTCCAATCCGCTGGAATATGCCTTTAATGATGTCTTGCGGCCATCGACTTCTTTTCCAGATTTTATCCCTCCTTCACTGAGAGATGCGTGGCGCTTGAGCCCTTTCCCCAAGTCTTCAATTTCTGACGTCCGTGACGACCCTACCTCATACGGTGGGGGTTCCTTTGAATCTTCACGCTTGTCGTGTGTCCTCGAGTGCCGTCTGAAAGCAT
This sequence comes from Tylopilus felleus, assembly GCA_038091295.1. Classification (NCBI taxonomy): domain Eukaryota; kingdom Fungi; phylum Basidiomycota; class Agaricomycetes; order Boletales; family Boletaceae; genus Tylopilus; species Tylopilus felleus. Next base: position 13,799 of record JBBPOE010000095.1, on the reverse strand, counting down.
CTCTGCGAAACTTCCCGCCGCAGGGCCTTTCGTCTGTCAACCAATGGCAGACCATTTTCGATGATGCAGATCCCCCACCGTGCCCTTGGACAAAATGTTGCATCAAGTCCTCAAAAGTGACGAACACTCTGGCGCAAAGTATACCGTCCATCAACCACAAGCATTGGGGATGACCATTGCTGTCAAGTCTACTGAACTCCTGATCCGCAAGATGCTTTTCCAGAGGCTCATTCGAGTGATCGCTCAGGATTTCAAGATTTATTTCCATCTCACTCTTTTGTAGATGTTTCCTAACCTTGTCATCGTCCAGACCGACCTTCGCTTCCAGTCATCAGCTGTGATGGCACTTCAGGAAGCCAGTGAGGGTGAGCATATTCTGCATTTCGCTCTCAGTCAATTACTAACTCGGGAGCTAGCCTACCTTGTCTCGCTTTTCGAAGATACCAACTTGGCTGCTATCCATACCAAGAGGGTCACTATGTATGTTGTACACTTCTCGTTTGTCCCCCTGTGCTGACACACATCTCAGCCAACCCAAGGATCTCGCCCTGGCTCGCCGCCTCCGTGGTGAATGTCTCTAAATTTACACGATTCCTATCGAACGATGGTGGATTGCTTTCAATGCTTTCAATTGCTCTATATTTTACTCGTATGGTATTCTCCATCTACATCTTCTACACTCTATGCATGGAACAGCACGAACGTATGTGGACACGAAACGCATCGTTGTGGGTGTAAGAAAGTGATGGGATAAAAAATGTATGGTATAAGAGAACTCACGACATGAAACGCGAATAATGTGACGAATAATCTGTGATCAATATATCAGAAACAGAACCAAGAAAACAATATCCTCCATCCTCATCCTAAATTGCATCATCGTCGTCATCTGAAGCAAAGCGTACTGTTACCGATCGCGGGGAAGGCTGACGGCTAGTAGCGGGCCAGCTCCGGCTCCGGCGGCGCGGCGGATTATCGAGCCGCTGCTGTTGCTCATGCACCTCCTGCGCCGTCAACGGGTAGCTCGGCAAACACTTTAGCTCGAATATGCAAGGAAGCACGTCCCCACAATGCTCCATCACGAACGTGTCGTTGGTGACGAGCCCGCCGAACCTCGACGTCGCGCCCAGCCAGTCCAACCGCTTGAGACTCTCCCCGAGACATCCCCCCGGCGCGTTGTGGTCCGTGGACCGATTGAATCGGTAGCCCTCGCGTATCTGCCACTTTCTCCCTGACGGTAAGTGCTCGTATTCCTTCTTCGCCACGTTCCCGTACATGAACGTCGAGATCGCATCCAGCACCTCGCCGCACGTGACGCCCAGCTTGGGGTTGTGTGCACGCGCGTGGATCATCCACGGGAACGCGCGGGAAATGATGCGGACGTACGTCACGCGCGGGTGTGTCGCAGGCGCGTTCCGTCCTCGTACCCAGGATCGATGGGATTCGGTCGTTCGATAACAGTTGCCGGTGTGGAAGAGCATGTTCCACCGGAGATAGTCATCTTGCGTGTCGGACGGCGGTGCGAGGAGCGGGTTGACTTTGATGCAAGCTCCGACGATCTTGGCCAAGAAAGGCTCGAGGACGGGTCCATCTGCACGACGGCAGGATTGCGTTAGCCAACGGTTCGAGTTCGAGGATAGGTTGAGGAAGACGTACAGTGTGGTCCTTCGGCAAAGGGACCCATGCGATCGGCATTGTTTGTCCATTGGACGGCGGCTTGAGCTGTCTTTGCTCCGGGAATTTTGATCGGCGGGGGCTGTTGGGTCGGGTGCTGCCACGGCATATATGCAGCATACACCGGATGCGGTGACATTCCTGGAGGCATGGGCCATGCCGCAGGCGTGTAAGGACCCATTGGCGGTGGAACCATCTGAGGCCACAGAGCACCCCGCTCCATGTCCGGCAATGCGCCGACATCCGCTCTGGTCAAGGGTTCAGAGTCAGATTCTAGGCCCTCTGAGGCCGAAGACGTATCCGATTCGCTGTCCCTGGTAAAGTGAGACAATTTTGAGCTTTTAACTAGGGCCAGAACAAACGAACCTTTGACTTTGCAGATATACGGCACCTATAGCAATAGAGCATTGGTATCGCTTACAAATGGTGAAAGAGATACCCACCTTCCCCTGAGATCGTACTATATCTCTGAGATACCAGTGTCTCAAGACGACCTTCTTGCGCAAGGTCCTCGGGTTGAAGCAGATCCTGGGGTACACGGAGGTGAGAACTTTACACATAGAAGAGACACATAACAGACCTCTTCAAGCATAGTAATCCAGACATCATCATGAGTAATTGCAATATTTGCAGAAGGTTCCTGAACAAAGACACTCAGCATGATTCTCGTGATGTTGCAACGTTGACGGACCTCGTTCAATAAGTATTGATTGATAATGTCGGATGGATGAAAAGCCTGTGAACTTTTTGGGATCAAGGACTATCGAAATAGCCAATTCAGAACTAACCTGAGACACTTCTGGTACACGCTGAATGACGACATGCTCGCCGACCGCAAGTGCTCCATTGTTCTGAATCTCGTTTTGGGCGTCGTCGAGCACAGAGTTACCAGCTACTTCATCCTGCGGGGTGCTTCCAGAAGACTGGGTAGTGTGGCTCGTGAACCGGTCACCAAACATATATGCGAGCCGAGAGTCTCCCGGGACTGTACCAACAGACCTCGCAGGATTTAATCGCGTAGAAGGGCCATCCGCTTTGACTCTGATCCATCTTGTACCGAAAATCCCGCTTCGAAGCGCGATTTTGAACCCACGAATGAATACAGCTTGATTCGGGATCTCGTACTTGTGGGTAGGTCCAGCGCGCCAATCAAGAGCACGTGTCGTGTCCCAAGTGTAAGCAGCTGCGACATTATTTCTGTCAGCCTGAGCGACCCTGAATTGTGCAGGATACTCTGCTCTCCCTGCAGTCTTTTCAAATGCTGCCAAGGACCAAGAAGTTGTTTTATAGAGTCCCGTGATCAAGTAGAGGGAGTCATTGCCGATAATCAGACCGACTCTCTCTTCGGCGAAACGGTACCAATCAGCTCCATGCTGTGTGGCTACTTCTAAGAAGCGATGATAATTCCGAAGGTCGTGACGTTGAGCACCTTCTGGAAGGATAAGTAGCGCGCCTTCACCGGAGGACAAGGTAAATTCATATTCAAGCTCAGATAGTTGTGTCCTTGAAGTGATGGTCAGACAATGTCGTCTTCTAGCAGCCGACGCACCTCGATGAGCTGCCTGCGGGCCGCTCGACGGTCCTGGCTCTTTTGACAGAGGGGTTCGCAAGAATACGACCAGGGTTCTCTGCGTCGACGACGGTTCTGATGTCCATATCACTCAGTATGATAGGCTTGAAATTGTCCGGAACGCCAGTGGCGCGGTGGAACGGGTGATCCGCTGGTAGACATATGTTGAAAAAGACATCAAAGCAACCATCTTCAGGGATGACGACGCCAACGTCCCCAATTCTGAGGCCATCTCGTCGATAAGACAGTAGTTGTTGACTTGGCTCTGGCGTCCACAAAGGATAACCGCGGGGAGACACGAGGTGTCGCGCATAGATGTCCTGGGGTGATCTAGGCATGCGTGAGGTCGCGTCTCAGGGGAGTCCCAGACCGCAGAGGACAACGAAGAGGATCGAGTCTAAGATGCTGTGGACAATAGCACAGGTAAGGAGATGACTTTTGGCGCCGGGGTAAATAATCGTAACTAGGCCACTAGCATGGCACTCCTAGTTTGACATTGTTCGACTCACTGAGTAGATCCACCACCAAGCTCGGATTGTTTTGTGGAACACTACGAGGTGATGGTAGCCATAGCGGCCATAACCTAAGGCGATTGAATAACTGTGGATCCTGGATGTGCTGAGCGGGCGGTTGTCCGGTTGAACCAGCTCATACTAGTAGCAGATCATTGTTTATGGCTATTTGTTGTGTCCGTGTGGCAGTGTAGAATTGAATCGCTCGCACCGTTCTCTTTGAGTGGATTGACCACAAAGCACAAACTTGGCTGGAGACCGTCACAAAGGCAGGGAAATGGCGGGTGGAGGGCTACTTAAGAAGGGCGGCACGCCTCTGGGAACTCCCTCACCTCTCTTTCTTCTCTTCCACCACCATCTGTGGAGTATCACTCATATTTTGATCACACATGGCGCGCACCAAGGTATGTACACGGTTTCCGGCTCGCTTCTTTTCCTTTACAATAAGATCGCTGCTGGACGTGTTATTTTGTGAGCCTGGGTTGACGACGATGTTGTCGTTCTTCATTCAGGGGGAAGTAGCGCGGCCGCCGGATCAGTTTCGGAGGATGATCATGAAGCTGTTCCCTTTAGGATCATTCCCAACGTCTTTTCCAAATGCTTATCTTTATTCGAATGTTGTAGCAAACCGCTCGCAAGACCACCGGTGGAAAGCAGCCGAGAAAGCAGCTCGAATATCAATATGCCGCTAAGCGTACGTTGAAGTCTAAGACCCCAGCAGTAAGTAAAGACACGCCATTGTCCAGCATCGTCTACTAACTTGATCTTACCAGGCTACCGGAGGTGTCAAGAAGCCCCACAGGTTCCGTCCGGGCACGGTCGCTCTCCGCGAAATCAGGCGGTACCAAAAGTCTACTGAACTCCTGATTCGCAAGATGCCTTTCCAGAGGCTCGTTCGAGAGATCGCTCAGGATTTCAAGGTTTGTTTCCATCTCATTATTTTGTTGATGTTTCCTAACCTTGTAATCGTCCAGACCGACCTTCGCTTCCAGTCATCAGCTGTGATGGCGCTTCAGGAAGCTAGCGAGGGTGAGCACATTCTGCATTCCGCTCTCAGTCAACCACTAACTCGGAAGCTAGCCTACCTTGTCTCGCTTTTCGAAGATACCAACTTGGCTGCTATCCACGCCAAGAGGGTCACTATGTATGTCGTACACTTCTCGTTTGTTCCCCTGTGCTGACACGCATCTCAGCCAACCCAAGGATCTGGCCCTGGCTCGCCGCCTCCGTGGTGAACGTCTCTAGATCTAGACGATTCTTATCGAACGATGGTGGATGGTTTTCAATACTTCCAATTGCTCTGTATTTTGGTTGTATAATATTCTCCATCTAGTATTGGGTCATATCTTCTACGCTCTATGCATGGAACAGCACGAACGTATGTGGACACGAGTTGTTAAGCCATCGCTCTGCGGCGTTGGGTCTCTGGTATCCGTAGTCACATTTATAAAATGCCATCATTCTTAACGCATCGTTGCGGGTGTAAGAAAGTGATGGAATAAAAAGTATACGGTATAACGGAACTCGCGACATGAAACGCGAATAATGTGACGAATAATGTGTGATCAATATATCAGAAACAGAACCAAGAAAACAACATCCTCCATCCTCATCCTAAACTGCATCATCGTCGTCGTCATCAGAGGCCGAGCGTACTGTTGCCGATCGCGGGGAAGGCTGGCGGCTAGTAGCGGGCCGGCTCCGGCTCCGGTGGTGTGGCGGATTCTCGAGCCGCTGCTGTTGCTCACGCACCTCCTGCGCCGTCAACGGGTAGCTCGGCAAACACTTTAGCTCGAACGTGCAAGGCAACACGTCCCCACAATGCTCCTTCACGAACGTGTCGTTGGTGACGAGCCCTCCAAACCTCGACGTCGCACCCAGCCAGTCCAACCGCTTGAGACTCTCCCCAAGACGTCCCCCCGGCGCGTTGTGGTCCGTGGACCGATTGAATCGGTAGCCCTCCCATATCTGCCGCTTCCTCACCGACGGCAAGTGCTCGTATTCCTTCTTCGCAACGTCCCCGTACATGAACGTCGAGACCGCATCTAGCACCTCGCCGCACGTGACGCCCAGCTTGGGGTTGTGCGCACGCGCGTGGATCATCCACGGGAACGCGCGGGAGATGATGCGAACGTACGTCACGCGCGGGTGTGTCGCAGGCGCGTTCCGTCCTTTTATCCAGGATCGCTGGGATTCGGTCGTTCGATAACAGTTGCTGGTCTGGAAGAGCATGTTCCACCGGAGATAGTCATCTTGTGTGTCGGACGGCGGTGCGAGGAGCGGGTTGACTTTGATGCAAGCTCCGACGATCTTGGCCAAGAAAGGCTCGAGGACGGGTCCATCTGCACGACGGCAGGATTGCGTTAGCCGACGGTTCAAGTTCGGGGATAGGTTGAGGGAGACGTACAGTGTGGTCCTTCGGTAAAGGGACCCATGCGATCGGCATTGTTCGTCCATCGGAAGGCGGCTTGAGCTGTGTCTGCTCCGGGAACCCTGATCGGCGGAGGCTGTTGTGTCGGGTGCTGCCACGGCGTATATCCAGCATACGCCGGATGTGGTGACATTCCTGGAGGCATGGGCCATGCCGCAGGCGTATAAGGACCCATTGGCGGTGGAGCCATCGGAGGCCACGGAGCACCAGGGAGAGGATGGGTAAAGGCATTATACGCGGTAGCCGGGTGGGGAGCGGGCCACGGGGGTGGAGGCATCGCGTTCGGAGGTGGCATCGGTTGAGGTGGCGCCCACGGCGTGCCTTGCAACGACATCGGATATCCTGTAAAGTCTGCGGAAACCTGCAGAGCAGGGACCGCTGGTGTCCCACCGAATGGTGGGTTTAGCATTCCAGGGGACACAGGGAGGGCGGACGGCGCAGGGTAGTATGAACCGGGGGGTTCTGGGCGAGGTTGAGTAGCGGGAGTACTGTGAATGCTAGGCATTGGTGGGATGAATGGGGTTGTATTATATGGTGTGGAGGAATAGTAGGGGTAGTTCATAGGTGTTTGTGGTTGTTGAACCCAAGATGGCGGGGGTTCTCGATTATCCGGGGTGGGGATGGGAGGAGGGTGAACCAAGCTCTCAGGAGATGGCAAAGGAGGGATGAAGGGAGTGTTTGCCCCTGAAGGGTTGTCGTACAACATGTTTGATACGTATGGATATATATGTGTGCTTCAGATCAATACACTGCAAAACCTAGGTGGCGCAAGATGACTAAATCAGTCGGGGAATCATAGGCTTAGAAGAGTACGCACGGCAGAACAGCGTGTGTGCTTTAAATTTGATTATAAAACAGATTGTGGCTCGTGCAGTCGAATGACAATGTGGCACGAGACAACGTGAAAGGTGTGTTCTGGAGGAGAGAGCGGATCCCACATCACATTAACCAGCACCCAGATCAGACAAGAAAGAGCGTACTCTCGATGTCGGTTTCCAAAGGATTCATACAGGTCGTGGCAATTCGGTTCACTGCACTACAAAAAGCGCTGCAATTCCGCTTCTACCTGTGGCGGGTCGTCGGTCTACCAGACGAGAGAGACGTAAAACGATATACCTGATAATCAGATCCACAGGTAGTGGAGTCGAGTCACAGGAGATTGGACGAAAAATTTGCGCAGACGTGTGGAGATAATGTCTAAGATGGGCCTGAGGCGCTGACAGTCGTCCCAAAGTAATCAGTGGCTGTGCATCCTTACTACGAGTCACAGCCACGTCGGACTTGCTGTGGGTCCATTTCACGCACCGTGGTAACACCTTTCCGGGCATGCTGCAGTATTTCTCAGACCTGCCAAGTAAGCTTCATTGCAGACAAATATCCAAGCTTGGACTCGGCGAGCGCAAGTTAGCGTGCTTATAAACCTTCCAGTGAACAATACCGGCGCGCTTCGTAGAACGCACGTTGTGCATACGGATCAAAATAGATAGTCGATGACAAAGAGGCACAGGGAAGATCCACCGTACAAGGAAGGCTATGAAATGTCATGAGGTGAGTGATAGAAGCGTGCGGTGCAACGAGACCACGTTCCTCGAAAAGAGAGGAATCATTGGTGGGTCTCACAACTTGAACAGTTTGGGTGGACCTGAACGATTTCCATGTCGGATAAGGATAACTGTCATTGCAGCTCTTTACGCTCGGTGACGGTCAAGGTATCGACCATGTGAGTAGCTTCATGAATGCCATGTCCCGACTGTAAACTGACCTTCAAGTACGGCCGTTTGCTTTCCAGTGGAATGCGCCCACGTACCCTGATTCACATGTTCAGTGGACTACACTTGGTAGCACTGGTAAAGCGATCTTCACTGGCAAGTCGCTTGTATTTTTGGACCCTATGATATTTACCAAGGTCTACCGTCCTTCCAGTTGGTTACTACTCGTTCCGGGTTGCGCCCATTTTACTAGTAAGTGAGGCATCACCTCAACCCGCGCGCTCTCGGAAATACCCCTATGAACCTTCTCTTCTTTAGATTCCAAGCTTTGATGTTATCATTCCAGCCACGGCTTTTGCCAGTATCGAGTGGCGGATAGGTAAGGTGACCTCTTTTCACCCCAGGCCACTCATACGGCATGTCGCGAATCCACTGTGGTGTAATGACGCATGACGCCATAGAAGGTCTACCCGATCGACATCACCCAGTCCGTTGCCTCTACGATATTCGGCATAAATTTTGCCTTAAGTAAATCAAATGGGGAAGGCGAAGGCTCCCCACTCCTCTCCTGCGCTCGCTTTCCCCATTGGATACGATGGCCCGAGGAAGCCACATTGTGGGAAGGGAATCTTTGCATATGGCTGTCTTGATCCATGCTTCGCGGTAAGTTCCAGTGATGAATGAGCTTGCCCCAGACGTCGGGTTGACGGGTTCATCACCTCGGCCCCGTGTAACTGCTCTACTCATCAAGTCATCAAAGCAATCACGACATTGATTCCGGTTTGATTCCATCCATTTCATTTGATGGGTCCAATGCTAAGCGGCACTGACATGCATTGTAGGATATCCGCACCCATCGAAATTAGTGGGTGAAACAAAGTTGTAAGTCGGTTCTATAGCGGAGTTTCATCCAAAATGTCTCATCTAACATTGAGCGCCGACTTCTGAGCAACATCATCGATGAGAATACAAGCAGCATTTGTTCGGGTACTCTTCAAATTGCTAGAGCGATCAGGTGTCAGAGTTGGTGTCATTGCCATGTCAATCAGTCAGTGTTCCACAGCCCTCGGTTGCATACCTTGCGACCTTACTAAACAGGAACTGGATATTCCACCTACCTCAGGCTTTACTCGTTTCTTCTCACTCTCCTCAGAAAGCTCATGCAATGGGTAGCGAATATGAAGCAGACACCATCTTTGTCTGTCATGAGGTATGCAGCCTTGTGCGGTTCGTTCTCCCGCGCAAACAGCGGAAGGGCTCGCAGATGTTCTGAGCCACCCGTGTGATGATGCGCTGTATACGATACGCGGCGGCGGTTCCAATGGGCTCATGGTTGTTCGGGACACCGAGGAGAGACTCACTGTATTATGCAGGGACGAGTCTGTATGGTACGTCCGCTGAAACATTGCTGAAGAGAACAAGACGGCGAATGGTTGTTTCCCATCCAATCGAGACTCCTCCGACGGGTGAATTATAGAACGCTCTCGATCGTGTCTGGCTTACATCCTCCTGTCAATGTTCCAGCTGTCCGCGCAGTCATCGGAAACTCCAGGCCGTGTACAGCCCTGCACGGACAAAAATATCGGATTGATGGCGAGAATGAACCTCGTAGGGAGCGCTCTCCGGTGGGTATCGATATAGACGGCTAGATGTCACTCCTTATGACAGATATCAACTTGGATTTGAACTTGAAACGAGCGGCGTCTTTGACTCCACATAGCCTCAATCGTTACATTGCGGCCGAAAGACGGAACAAAGTTCTCGAACGGTGGCATCATTATCCAGCTCACTTACGTATGCGCGCAGTTGTGTGCCACCCTAACATCGATCAATCAGCGTGTTCCGTGGGCTCCGTCAATATTGGATTTCATGAGTTGCTGTTGTAGCCGGACCCAAATCATGTTCATACGCCGTCTCACCGCAAGTCGTGATATTCACGTACGTTGCAATCTAATCATTTTCTCACTAAGGCACTGATATCTCGCAGGTTCTAACGTGATAGACGAGTGTTCCATTGCATGTTTCCCCTGAACCCCTGCGGAAAGAACGGGGCCTATCCCCCCTCGCCCCACTGAATGTATTTTTGCTGGTCCAGGTATCAATATGCGCTGATCATATGTTACATCCAGCTAGCAACGACACTCGTAAGTTTCAGGACGCAATTGAATTGTTTTTCACTCGTTGCTATTCTGTGACGAAATAACGGGTACCTCTTCACACCGGCGTGTGTACCAGGCGAGCTGGCTGTGTGCAGAGGGGGTGAAGTAAGAGGTACAAGAGGCCCTCCTCGCTGTATAAAAAGGCCAGTCGTAGAATACGCTTCATCATCAGCCAAAAAGCATCCCATCACCTCTCGACTCACCTACTCTACCACTCCAACGATGCGTTTCTCTACCCTTCTCCCCGTCGCTGCCCTCGTTGCAGTCGCCGCAGCTGCTCCCGGCGCACTCGAAGCCCGCCAATCCTCCCAATGCAGCACTGGTCCCGTACAATGCTGCGACAGCACCCAAGAGGTCAGATTTCATCCTCTATACTTTCACCCTTTACGCTAAACATGGCCATGCTATAGTCGAGCGCCACGTCGCTCAGCGAGCTCGGTGGACTGCTCGGGCTCGTTCTTCCCTCCATCGAAGGTCTGATTGGTCTCAGTTGCTCCCCGATCACGGCCCTCGGTGTGAGTGGTAATTCGTGCACCGCGCAGGCTGTCTGCTGCAGTAACAATAACTTCGTGAGTCGACTGATCCTTCCTGATCCCACGAGTAGAGGTGAGCATTACTGATCACTCTCCGAAATATAGAACGGGTTGATCAACCTTGGTTGCTCTCCCATCAACCTCAACTTGTAACCTGCGGAAAGATACGAGACGGCGCAAGTCGTCAGAGCAGCTTTAGAAATGTTTTTGTCGCTTGGTTTGAATAGTGGTTATACTATTTAGTCTGATCGGACTGCAATTGATTGAATAGATCGTTATTCACTGTTGATATGTGCCTAACTTGAAAAGAAACGGCATCCCGTTGAGGGAAGGCGCCGCTTAGATCTAGAGTGTACCAACGTTAGGATGCTCACGTGGGTGAATAACAGATCAGCGGCGGTCGTAAAAGGAAGCCGCATACCCATTCTCCCGCGTCACGCATAGACATGGCCCCGTCGACGAAAACAGTCGGAGCGCAAGATGAAAATCACCACGTGAATTCGATTGCAGTCGGACATTACTTCCGACGAGTCAAGCGTGTCGGATGACAAGAAGTGAGTTCCCGTCTACTACTGAGTCGCTGTAAGACCGAATGGCAATCAAAGCCCTTGTCAAATGCGAACTTGATTGTGGGTCGACCTCCGGATGGAAAACGCACTGGCAGTAATCCACTTTTGGCGCGTTCCGAACTCCCACTGACAGGGCCAAGGACTGTGTGTGTCCGAACACTGGCCCATCGGGGACGAAGCATCCGAATCGTTCCCACTGGCACCGAGTGCCCATCGTCGGCCGCCTAGCTGCAGTGTTTGTGACTCTTTGTCAAAATGTCAAACTCATATCTCCGGATGTTCCTCCCATCAGGATCATGTTGGCCGCACAATGGCCGGAGGCCCTTTCCCCCCGCCGAGTTCTGGACGACCAACTTGATGCTCAGCGGGGATGAACGGTGTTCTTCTCATGATCATGCCCACCGGCAGCCAGCCAGCCCACCACCGTCACTCTGAATTATCACACAGTAAACAGTAACGGAAGGGTCACTTTGACTCCAGCTCATGTAGTTCATAGGCCGCCTTATGATCGATCAATCAGTTCGTTCATCCGCGGATATTTTATTGAATTCATTGACCTTTTTTTCCTCACCCAGGCACCGATATGTCAGTAGCTCTACGTGATGGACGAGTGTGTCATGACATGCTTTCCCCGAGCCCCTGCGGAGAGAACGGGGACGAAGACCCTGTGGCCACATCGAATGAATCTTCATTGGTCTATGCACCAATAGATAGTGGTCATATGGCATGCCCACCCCAGCAACGATAGTCGTAAGTCTCGACATTTCAGGAAACAATCGACTTCTTTTCCTGTGACTTGACGGAAGAACAGGTACGCCGCCGGGCCCAACCTCACCCCACCAGCATGCGTATCGAACGGGTTGTGCAGAAGTGTGTAGTGGGAAGTGGCCCGCTCGCTGTATAAAGAGCAAATTAGTATCAACCGAAGTGTCACAAGCCTACTGTGCCCATGATTTACCGCATCAGCATCTAGCGTAATGCTACTGTTTCTGTGAGCACAATCGACGTACATCTAGGACTCCACAAGAACGGAGAATTGGCGACGTACCACAAATGTAACCTCGTTTTTGTCATGGACAGTAGCGGCTTCGTGACTTTAGCATCCCCGTCATTGTCTCTGTCGCCCCTGAGCAAGAGACGACGACACACGATAAGGAAACGCCGCCAATTCGGGCAAGTGTACACTTTGGTGATCGCCGAGACCTTCATCGACGATCGCGTGACTGCGCAGATGACGACCGCTGCACCTGATACTTCGTACACCCAAATTTGACCCTTTGACACGAGCTTGTGGACCTCCGCTCGATGGTCAGCAGGAAATACCCCTGAGCAGTATCATCCAGTGTGTGAGCTAGAGACAAGGACACATGAGCGTTTACATACCGAATTGTCTGCGAAAGCCTTGCCAAGACGGGCGATATCGGAGATCAATCTACGTCGGATGACATGTCTAAAGGGCAGATTGGCTTTTGGTTCAGCGAGCGTTTCTTTGGTGCAATAGATGAGGTGTGTGGCATGGAATGATTGAGGTTCCACCTCGAAGCCAGTAAGGCCGTCCAGCACTTGCTACTAAAGACCTTCATGAGGGCGGTCATACCAACACGGAGAAGACTAAGACGGGAGGCGCTGTAGTGATCCTTCTTCACATAGATCTTATCCTTGAGCCAGTCTGCGAAGATGAGCATGTGGGTAGTCATAAGACCGCACATGGTGTCTTACCGACTCGTTCAAGTTTGTAGCGGTTAGGTTACAACTTACGGGGTATTAGAGTACATCACTCCGGGCCATCCTCCGCTTCCCTGGTTGTTCTGGGCCACGCATTTGACTTGTTATTGCAAGCGCGGCGGGAGGGACGACATCGTAGCCTCAATTGATCCGAGTCGTTACATTGCGGCCGGAAGACCATCAGAACTGGAGAACAGCCCGTCTATTAGGACAATTAGTAAATACTACGTAGCTTAACTACATTTCCTCTTTCGGCACCGTGCGACCTACCGCGCCTTACCGCGCTCGCGCAGCCTTTCTTCCCTCCAGTCTCGTACCATTCAAGTGGAGTTCACTCTTTCTATTTAGTCGGTCGCCCCTGGTCGTTCCAACAAGAACAAAAGCTCTCGAACGGTGGCATTATTATCCAGCTCACTTACGTGTACGCGTAGTTTTGCGCCACCCTAACATCGATCAATTGGCGCGTCGTGGGCTCCGTCAATATTGGATCTCATGAGTTGCTGTCATAGCCAGACCCAGATCATGTTCATACGCCGTCTCACTGCAAGTCATGATATTCACGTACGTCGCAATCTAATCATTTTATCACCAAGGCACTGATATCTCGCAAGTTCTAACGTGATAGATAAGTGTTCCATTGCATGTTTCCCCTGAACCCCTGCGGAAAAAACGGGGCCTATCCCTCCTCGCCACACTGAATGTATGGTTGCTGGTCTAGAAATCAATGGGCGCTGATGATATGGTGCGTCCAGCTAGCAACGTCATTCGTAAGTTTCAGGACGCAATTGATTTTTTTACTCGTTGCTGTTCTGTGACGAAATAGCGGGTACCTCTTCATGCCGGCGTGCGTGCCAGACGAACTGACAGGGGGTGAAGTAAGAGGTACAAGAGGCCCTCCTCGCTGTATAAAAAGGCCA